>JAUMHM010010266.1:0-17641 GCA_032362435.1 Melikaiella ostensackeni
ATCACATAATCATAAGACCCTATTGCCAATATAAAAAGTTTCTGAAAACGATTTTAATACTTGGGTCAATAAAAAACAACATCTTTCAAATAACCAGTAAAGATATCACTGAACGTTTTTTTAAATGATCTTCTCAAAAAATATGAGATATTTTCTCAGTCAATGTCAGTTTACGGCCAACTGTTAATTGCTACGCTTCGTCTTTCTGAACGTTCTTCCCGTATTAAAATTGAAAATAGTTTTCACACTGCAAAATATTTTTCAAATGAATTTAAATTTAAATTGAAAAAATAGATTACGGTGTCTGTTTTGAAAAGAAGAAGAAAATCAATATAATTCTACTCAAATCCCGAGAAAAAATTCCCTGACAATTCCAGGTTTTTTCCAGGTTTAATCTAGATTTTTCCAGGTATAATTTTTCTTAATACAAAGCTATTCCAGAACTTAGTATCGCATTTTTTAAAGTATGTAATCGACCCTACACCCTCTCAAAGCATTACATAATACTTAAATAATTCAAATTCAAATCCACCTGTGACTGGTGAAATTGTAATTCCTAACGAAATGTTTGAGGAAAATTTAAAAGCGGGTCTCTTCCTATTTTTGAATTTTCGGATCACTATTTTCCAGACGTTAAAAGCGTAATTGCTTTACCATCCGTCCATCTAATTCGATGATTGTAATCACTTAAAATTCAAAAAACGGAATATGTACACAATTTGGAAAATGTTACCATTTAAAGCTGAAAACTAACTTAAAGTAAATTATGTTCATAAAAAAAAGCCATAATGTCAATTAAAACACTTTCTTTTTTGAAATTTTCAATTTAAATACCCATTCTTACTTTATCGGATTACAATTCACAATTTAGATAAAATTTGATTACAGAACTAAGCTTTAAATTCCTAAGATTTCAAGTCGAAGTTATTGCATTTTCAATAAGATAGTTGAATTTAAAAAAAAAGTTAATTTTTAACCAAGCAGTTGTAAAAACAACCAGATAGTTGAAGTTTCAACAAGATAATTAAATTTTTAACAAAATAGTTGAATGTTTAACCGAATAGTTGAATTTTCAACAGAATAATTGAAACCTCAATCAAAACAGATAAATTTCAACCAAACAGTTGAATTTTTAACCAGAAAGATGAACTTTCAACATAAAACGATCAATTTTCAACCGAAAATGAAATAATTACATTTTCAGATAGATGAAATTAATTCTCATAAAAAAAAACACAAATTTTGAACAAAATAGTTCAATTTTCAACCAGAGAGATGAAATCTCAACCAAAAGGATGAATCTTCAACAAGAAAAATGAATTTTCTACAAAAGATTTCAATATTCAAGCAAATAGTTGAACTTTCAGCCGAGAAGATGATGTTTTAACCAAAAAGTTTAATTCTCCACCAAAAAAGACGATTTAGTAACCAAATACATGAATTTTTAACAAAATAATTAAACTTCCAACCAAACAGTGAAATTTTTGAATAAATGTGATGAATTCTGAACCAAAAATATAATAGTAGACTTTTCAACAAAAAAAATCAACTTTCAAGCAAAAATAGTTGAATTTTCTCATCAGATTCTATTGAATCATGGTAGCAGCAGGTGGGAAAATGCACTCAGTCTTCAGTAAACAATAACTGTCAATTTTCTAAAATGTCATATGGTACATACGAGTTTATTCTTAGCATAAAATTTTGTCCTGCACACTTCTAATTCGATTCTGATCAACATTTTTTAAAGGTACATGAGTTCGGAACCGACATGAAATTAAGCCAATCAAACAAAAGAAAAAATTTGACATTATGCACCGAGGCTCATCAATTATTAAAGTTTGAAAAATTAAAGACTGATTACTTTGACTTTTTTTGGTGGTAAGATGGAAAAAAGTCACTAAAGTGACCTATTCCTTTAAAAATTGACTACTATAAAAGCGACTTGAGTGACTGTGTGGAAGACCTGTACAAAAAATGCTTCTTTTAGTCATTGTAAACATCTAATTGTGTAGAAATGGTACTAGTTATATGTAAAATTAAAAAACTATATTTTTCATTCGTGCAAGTAGCGTTATAAAAGGAAAAGAAATTTCTTAACGGTACAAGTTTTTCGGGATTTAATTAATATATTTAATTGAGGAAGCTTTGACGAATTATTACAGGATATTATCATATAAATCAAATATCACTGTCGATTAATTAAATAAATGAATAATACTAAAAATACAATTGAGTGTTTCTTAAATTTGTTCCTAAAGTCCATGAATACGAATAATAAATTGAAAATATTTTTTTTATTTTCGTGCCTAAAATTCAATGCATATATCACATATTAATACTTTGAAAAAAAGTATATTTTCCTGAGATTAGTGAGAATGATAAAAAGAGGTTTCATTTAAATGAATGTAAATCCAGTACTACAGATTTACTTTAATGAAAAAATTGTTATTTATTCTTATATAACAACTCAACCAAATTTATGAACGATTAAAAAAATTCCCTGACTTCAAACAAAATTCCCTCACTTTTCTCTGACTTTCCCTGACCAATAAAATTCCCTGACAGTTACAGGTTTTCCAGGTGAGTAGATACCTGTTTAATAAATAATTGAAATATTTGCTTCATTAGTGCTGTGGTGAATTGTTTACAAAACGTTGGATTATCATTATTGGTTATAACATTTTCTTATTTATTCTGTTTATACAGTTTTTGGTGATTTGGTTTTTAATGAAATTAAAAAAAAATGAGGGTAATGTGATTTCATGATGGGTGTCAGTGGAAGATTGTCGAAAAGTATTAACGAATTTTATTCAATTAGTAATAACTTAGATAAGATGCAATACTGAGGGAATTATTGATATAAAAGGCAAGATTCATGGGTTTTTCCAAAAAAGATCTTTAATATTAACAAGATAATATCTAATGAAAAATTTTGTAAGGGAGTAGCTTTGATTTGATATTAAAGATTTTTCGTTTTAATAAGAAAATGTAAAGAATGACCAAACAACATTTGATAATAAATTTTATTTTTATTTTCAGGTACTTTCTGAATATTTTTCTCATCATTAATTACTGTAGTTTTTTTTTATAAATCACCCCTGATGAGGAACTCTAAATTGGCTTCGAAACATGTGGGTACCTAGTAGAATAGAAAAGACGGTGAGGAAAAAGAGTGTGAGGTTCTTTTGGGTTAAGTCTTTCTTTTTCTCCCTCTTTTTTTGTTGTTGTACATTTATTGTACATTTGTCTCTAAAGAAACGGAAAATCGTGTAGTCTCGAAGACAATTTTTGATTCGTGAACTTTCTGGGCGTTCTTTGTCAGTACACAAACACATTTTTCATTAGAAAATATATTTCATTTCGATCTTTGAAAAATATCACAATAAAGATAAGTTCTCATGGCAATATGAATTATTTACATATTTATTATACTGCCCTTCTTTAGATTAACGTGCAAAAATATATTTAGTGTCGCATGATAAAAACTTACTCGAGTAAGGATAAGTATTTATATTTTCAGTTCTTCACATTAGCCTGTCAAAAATATATTTTGCGTCATTTGTTAGAAACGTATACGAGTGGAAATAAATTTTACAGAAATATTAATTTCTATATTTTTTATATTCCATTTCTTTACATTAACTTGTAAAAATATATTTTGCGTCACTTGCTAAAAACTTATTGAAATAAAGATAAGTTTTTATAGAGATATGACTTTTATATTTTTATATTCCATGTTTTTACATTAGCGAGTTGAAAATATATTTTTCGTCGCTGCCTAAGTATTTATCGCAATGAAGATAAGTTTTCATAGATATAATTTTTTATATTTTTATAATCGATTTTTTTACATTAGCGTGTGAAAAATATATTTTACGTCACTTGCTTGAAACTTAATCGAGTAATGATAAGTTTTTATATTTCCAATGTTTTACATTTGCGTGTAAAAATATATTTTATGCCACTTGCTAAAAAATTATTCAAAAAAAGATAAATTTCTATAAAAATGTACATTTCTATACTTTTTTATATGAAATCAATTTTTTTAATATTAGCGTTTAAAAATATATTTTGGCGCCACTAGTTAAAAACTTTTTTAAATGAAGATAAGCTTCCAGAGATATATTGATTTCTATATTGTTCATATGGATTAAATTTTTTTTGAAACATCAGCTTGTAAAAATATATTTTACTTCGCTTGTTAAAAACTTATTGGAATAAAGATAAGTATTTATAGTGTCAATTCTTTATATTAGCGTGTAGGAAATATATTTTGCGTCGCTGCCTAAATACTTATCGCAATAAAGATAAGTTTTTATGGAAATATGAATTATTTTAATATTTTGTATATTGCCCTTTTTTAGATTAGCGTGAAAAAACATATTTTGTATCGCTTGGTAATAACTTATTCGAGTAACGATAAGTATTTATATTTTCGATATTTCACATTTGCATGTAAAAATATATTTTACGCCTTTTACGTGAAACTTATACGAGTAAAGATAAGTGTTTATAGAAACATAGATTTCTATATTTTTTATATTAATAGTTGCTTGCTAGAAACTTATTGGAATAAAGATAAGTTTTCATAGAAATATAAATTCATGTATTTTTATATTTCACCTTTTTAAATTAGCGTGTATAAAACATATTTTGCGTTGCTTGTTAAAAACTTATTCGAGTAACGATAAGTATTTATATTTTCAATTTTTTACATTAGCGCGTGAAAAATATATTTTGCGTAGCTGCCCAAATCCTTATCACAATAAAAATAGTTTTTTTAAATGGAAATATGAATTATTTTTATACTTTTTATTTTGCTCTTCTTTAGATCAGGGGGCAAAAATTTATTTTGTGTCACTTGGTAAAAACTTATTGGAATAAAGATGAGTTTTTATGGAGATGTAATTTTTCATACTTTTATACTCCATTTCTTACAGTAGTATGTAAAAATGTTTTTTTTCAACAATGCAAGTAAACTAACAAAAGTAAGAAAGTAAAAATTATTTTAGCCCTTCAGATTATGAATTCTTATCTATTTTAGAAGTTCCAATTTAATAATTTTTGCTGATTTAAGACTGTGAATAGTTGTTATTTCCTCCAGATCATTTTATAAGCTTTCGAACTGTTACGTGTTTTTTATTAATTATTATATTGTTTGAAAAGTTAGTGTAAAAAAACATACGAGATGCGTGATTCCTAAGACGGGCCTCGTTTTGGTTAGAAACTGTAGTTAAGAGCGTGATCTGTTTTACCTTTGAAGTAACAGCTGATACAGCCAGCAAATGCAGATATTCAAATTTTTGACCAATCAGAGACAACCTCTCATAACCTCTTTCTGCTTTTAGATTACCAACACAAAATTCTTCGAAATATGTTACTTATTCCCTTTATATAAATTAATTTTTGTTCTACGGTAAATAATATTTATGATTTTCCAACTTTATATAAATTTTTACTTCATTTTACTTTTTATAACACTAATTTCATAATTGGCTTCATTTGATGTTTGTTTTGCGTTCAATCATGTATTTTGCATATATATTGGTCAAACAACCACCGCAAGGTCCCCCTGGGAGCGACTGCCATCCATGAAAATGGCACCAGCTCCCAGTAGAACCGCGGTAAATCACACCCATGGACACGCCTCACAACATTTATTTCATAATTGGCTTCATTCAATGCTTGTTTTGACATATTTTTTTCACTATCAAAATTTATTGTCTTTTGAACATGTTTTGAACTTTTATGTATATGAACTTTATAAAACAAATACAAAATATAACACTAGTAATCTTTTTTACTTCTGAAGTTACGATCGAAAAGTGCTCGTCTTAGGCACCTTTCCCCTATTGATTTCTATATTTTTTATATGGATTCAATTTTTTTAAATATTAGCTTGTAAAAATACACTTTGCTTCGATAGCCATTTTTACAGAAGCCTTGGTTTTGAACTTATTCGGTAACTTATTCTAAACTTATTTATAACTTATTCTATAACTTATTCTACCCAACTGTCATATCATGCAACGATCTTGGAAGTAAAACGTATAGTTTACGCCAGTACATTAGCACTGGTATTTACATGTAAATGAACTTGCTTATACAAAGTTATTTTTTTGATTCGCAAAATTGAACCATTTTGACGTAAAGTTCATAATTTGGGTGATCTAAACAGTTTCATACCGTGGATGCCACATTTCTACCATCACTTATTGTGATAAAGGAAAGGCCTCGTACAGGACCTCACCCATCCTCTAACTTTTCGTGTCTCAAGGAACACAAAATTTTGTGCTTTATTTCTTTTTCTGGTCACGTTTTTCGTGTCTTCCTTATAATCTACTCAGGTAAAAATATCCAAGTATGAATACGCACGTGAATTATAAATGCCAACTGAATTGTACGTAGAATTCCATGATAGTTGGATGTCACGTCTATTTTCACGTGTAATTCTACATGGGTCTCTACGTGTAGTGTCACGTGTTTTACTACATGTATATTTTCACCTGACCAAGATGGATGTAGATGCAGTCTGCTACAGTAAACTGCATCTAAAAGTGTTGCGTGTTACCTTTCCATTTTTCCAATGCGCCTTATTCTTTTTCAGTAAATTATTCTTACTAACTCAGTAAATTATTCCTAACTTATTCAATAAATTATTCTTACTTATTCACTAAGTTATTCTTAACTTATTCTGTAACTAATTCATACTTATTAAGAAACTTATTCTAAACTTATTCTTAACTTATTCGGTAACTTACTCATTCTCATTCGGTAACGTTGTAACTTAGATTTTAAACTTATTCTGAACTTATTTAGTAACTTATTCTTATGTGGAAAGTTTACGATACCAGCCAACTAGGAAAAATAGTCTAGTGATCTGGCCAACTATGGCAAAATAAGGCATGATCCAGCCAACTAAAGCCATGTAGTCTAGTAATCCGGCCAACTAACGCAAGATGGTCTACAGATCCGGTCAACTAAGGCAATATGAGGCTTGATCCAGCCAACTTAGGCAAGATAAGGCATGATCCACGCAACTAAGGCCAGGCAGTCTAGTGATCTAGCCAACTAAGGCAAGATAATCTATTGATCCAGCCAACTAAGGCAAGATAGTCTAGTAATCCGACCAACTAAGACAATATAAGGCATCATTCAGCCCATTAAGGCAAGCTAGGGCATTATCCAGCCAACTAAGGCAAGATAGTCTAGTGATCCAGCCAACTAAGGCCAGACAGTCTTGTGATCTGGCCAACTAAGGCAAGATAAGGCATTATCCAGCCAACCTAGGCAATATATTCGTGTTACCCAGCAATCTAAAGAAATATAAGGCATTATCCAGCCAACTAAGGCAAGGTAGTCGAGTGGTCCGACTAACTAAGGGCAGAAATGGCATTATCCAGCCAACCAAGACAAGATAGTTAAGTGATCCAGCCAATTAAGGCAAGGTAAGGCATGATCCAGACAACTAAGCCCAGGCAGTCTAGTAATCCGGCCAACTAAGGCAAGATAGTCTAGTGATCCGGTCAACTAGGGCAAGATGGGGCATGATCCAGCCAACTCAGTCAAGATGAGGCATGATCCAGCCAACTAAGGCAAGATAAGGCATGACCCAGGCAACTAAGGCCAGGCAGTCTAGTGATCTAGCCAACTAAGGCAAGATAGTCTAGTGATACAGCCAACTTAGGCAAGATAGTCTAGTGATCCGATCAACTAAGGCAAGATAAGGCATGATCCAGGCAATTAAGGCAAGGCAGTCTAGTGATCCAGCCAACTAAGGCAAGATAAGGCATTATCCAGCTGACTAGGGTGAGATAGGCTAGTAATACGGCCAACTAAGGCAATATCGTCTAGTGATCCAGACAACTCAGGCAAGATAGTCTAGAGATCCAGCCAACTAAGGCAAGATAAGGCATTATCCATCTGAGGTAAGATAGTATAGTAATCCAGCCGAATAAGGCACGATAAGGCATTATCCATCTAACTGAGGTAAGATAGTCTAGAAATCCAGCCGAATAAGGCAGGATAAGTCATTATCCAGACAACTAAGGCAAAATAGTCGAGTGATTTGGCCAACTAAGGCAAGATGAGGCATTATCCATTTGACTAAGGTGAGATAGTCTAGTAATCCGGCCGAATAAGGCAAGATAAGGCATTATCCAGACAACTAAGGAAAGATAGTCGAGTGATCCGGCCAGCTGAGGTAAGATGAGGCATGATCCAGCCAGCTGAAGCTAGGTAGTCTTGTGATCCGGCCAACTAAGGCAAGGTAAGGCATTGTCAAGCCAATTAAGGCAAGATAGTCGAGTGATCCAGCAAACTACGGGCAAATAAGGCATTATCCAGCTCACTAAGGCTAGACAGTCTAGCGATCCAGCCAATTAAGGCAAGATAGTCTAGGGATCCTGCCAAATAAGGAAAAATAAGGCGTGATCCAGCCAACTAAGGCCAGGCAATCTAATGATCTAGCCGAATAAGGCAAGATAAGGAATTATCCAGCCAACCAAGGCAAGACAGTTTTGTGATCCAGCCAACTAAGTCAAGGTAAGGCATGACCTAGCCTACTAAGGCCAGGCTGTCCAGTAATCTGGCCAATTAAGGCAAGATAGTATAGTGATCCGGTCAACTAATGCCAGATGAGACATCATTCAGCCAACTAAGGCAAGATGAGGCATGATCCAGCCAACTAAGGTAAGATAAGGCATGTCCTAGGCAACTCAGGCCAGGCAGTCTAGTGATCTAGCCAACTAAGGCAAGATAGTCTAGTGATACAGAAAACTTAGGCAAGATAGTCCAGTGATCCGGCCAACAAGGGAAAGATAAGGGATAATTCAGCCCATTGAGGCAAGGTAGGGCATGATCCAGCCAACAAAGGCTAGACGAGGCATTTTCCAACCAACTATGGCTGAACATTCTAGTAATCTGGATAACTAAGGAAAAATAAGGCATGATCCAGCCAACTATGGCAAGATATGACATTATCCAGCCAAGCAAGAGTCTAGATATCCAGCCAACTAAGCCAATATAAGGCATCACCCAGCTAATTACGGCAAAATAGTCGAGTGATCAAGCCAAGTAAGGGCAAATAAGGCATTATCTAGCCAATCAAGGCAAGATAGTCTAGGGATCCTGCCAAATAAGGCAAAATAAGGCATGATCCAGCCAACTAAGGCCAGGCAGTTTAGCAATCTGGCCAACTCAGGCAAGATAATCTAGTGATCCGGTCAAGTAATGCCAGATGAGGCATCATCCAGCCAACGAAGGCAAGATGAGGCATGATACAGCCAACTAAAGCAAGATAAGGCATGATCCAGGCAATTAAGGCAAGGCAGTCTAGTGATCTAGCCAACTAAGGCAATATAGTCTAGTGATCCAGACAACTTAGGCAAAGTAGTCTAGTGATCCGGCCAACTAAGGCAAGATTAGGCTTGATCCAGCCAATTAAAGCAAGGTAGGGCATGATCCAGCTATAAGGCAAGACAATCTAGTGACTCGGCCAATTGAGGCAAAATAAGGCATGATCCAGCCAACTAAGGCTAGACAGTCTAGTGATCCAGCCAACCAAGGCAAGATAATTTAGGCATCCCGCCAAATAAAGCTAAATAAGGCACGATGCAGTCAAATATGGCCAGGCAGTTTAGTGATCAATAAACTACCCTCGACTTTCAATCTGCTTGAGGAGCACGATCTTTCGCACCTTACTTCTTTCTCATAAGCTATCTCTTTCCACTTGTACCCAACTTATTTCATAACTTATGGTATACATTATTGTACCTACAGCTCATCGTCTGTGCCCATTCTACGATCAGCTTGGCAGACTGATGTATTTTGCGATGAAGGAAGGGCAACCGCCCTCATCTGTCCCCTACCTTTCCATCACCCAAGGAACAAGAACATGCATCCTTTCTTTCTTTTGCAGGCTTCCGCTTTTGCGCTTTCTATAGTGCTTCTAGTACGCGCACAACGTGCTGCGATCTTATTGACCGTCGAAGGTATTTTGCAACTTTATCACAATTATAGACCGTGATAACGGAAAAAGCACGGCAATAAACCACCCTCGAGTTTTAAATTGCTCGAGGAACACGAGCTTTCGCACTTTACTTCTTTATATATAATATTCTTTATATGGTCCTTCTCTCTTAACTTATTCCTAACTTATTTCGTAACTTATTGTGTACATTATTGTACATGGGGTGCATCGTATGTGCCCATTCTACGATCAGCTTGGAAAACTGACGTATTTTGTGATAAGACAAGGTATTTTCCTTCTTCCGCCTCCTACCTTTCCATTTTCCAAGGAAAAAGAACGTGCATCCTTTATTTCTTTTGCACACTTCCTCTATTGCGCTTTCTCAAGTGCTCCTCGTACGCACACATTGTCCTGTGATCTTATTGACCGCCGAAGACATTTTGCAACCTTATCACAATTAGTGACAGTGATAACGGAAAGAGGACAGCATTGAACTACCCTCGACTTTTGAATTACCTGAGAAGCACGAGCTTTCGCACCTTACTTCTTATTTATATGCCTCCTATTTGAACTGATCCTAACTGATTTCGTAATTTACGGTATACATTATTGTACCTAGGACTCATCGTCTGCACTTATTTTACGATCAGCTTGGCACATTTACGTATTTTGCGATAAAGGAAGGGCCCTCGTCCACTTCCTACCTTTCCGTTTTTCAAGGAACAAGAGCATGCATGCTTTCTTCCTTTTGTAAACTTACTTTTTTGCGCTTTTCCTAGTGCTCTACGTACGCACACAAAGTGTGGTGACCTTGCTCGTCAAAACAGAAAAAACAAGAGATAAAAATTACTTCGATTACAGGTGAAAGATTCGTTGCAACAAAGATTAGCCTTTCCCGTTGAACTTGACATGAAACGAAGATAATTTAGCGTTTTCAAGCTTGCCTCGGTAGTCTTTTCTTTCACATTGCCTTATTTTTTTCGAAAAGTAGCAAGAGTCACGATGCTATCGCTATCGACCGTCGTTTCAGTTTATTTAACTGATACAAAATGGTGAGTCCTGGCTTGTCAGTTGCTTTTTAGTAAGTCCCGGATTTCAGAGTAAGCTTGACCTGTAACAAAAATTACCTCAGCGTGATAAGATTTACCCGTCATGTTGGGTAGGGTTACTATGTCCGTTCGAAGAGTCGACAACAGTGAGTTGTCAGTGATGTTGCAAGGAACAATCTTTCGAGGCGCCTTAGGGCAACAGTATTTTCTTACTTTTGTATTTTGTACTAAGTGCAGAGATCCGTGATCCGAATTAGGTTCTCTTGCCTTACAATAAAGCTAAAGATGATTGGGGTGAAAGGCAAAGGGTCACCGCAAGGCGCCCTGAAAAATTGTTCCTAGCACAATCACTGACTCCTCACTGTTGTCGACTCGAGACCTCGCGGCTTCTACTTACCAGCACCCGTTCTTCGGATGGTTAGTGGAGATGTAAGCGGGCAGATGGTATCGGAGAAGCCCTGCTCCTCTTTCTGCAGGCCTGGTTTGAAGCATTAGGTAAGCATTTTTTACGTACTTTTTGATCTCCTTCCTCCCTTTCCTCCTATGAGAATTAGTAAAATCAGTATTGGGTAAGATTTTTCTTAAGCCTACTATTTTGTCCACTGGAAAGAGTTATTCAGTAAAGGAAAAAAACATATTTCAATCTAGTAAAAATGATGTTATAGTGATATGACTGTTGCACGTGAAGTACCGGTTCGATTTCAACGTATTTTTCTAGATGACTACTGATGACTATTGTTAGTCACAAGGACGCACCCGCCCCCCTCCCCGTCCTTATAAAAAGGCTTACATAATTCTTTAACGAACTCTAAAGTCAACAAAATTTGCGTTAAGGAGACCCTACAAATTTTCCTTCATCAACCAAAGTTATCAAGCAAATATTTTGTTCTCTATACAATAAACATGCACTACAGGTGAATCAACAAACATACTGTTGAATCAAATAAATATTTCTCCGACTATAATTTACTTTCCCAGCTACTTGTGTCTTCTTGCACTAATGGGCAATCTGGATTCACATAACTAATAATCGATTTTTAAAAAATGTAATTAGTCAATCCACCAATCAACTTTTCGCATTCGGATTATTCGCGTAAATACATGCTTAGGGGAAAGTTTGAACCTGGTATACTCTGCAAAGCATTTTTCCTTCCAAATGCAGTTATCTTCACGGTTTATATGAACTGCACTCTGGAGATGCCTGACAGTTATATGTAATAAATTAGCGACAGTTATTCATTACTCTATTCTACCAATAAAATAATAAAGCACCGATTGCAAAGAACGTTTACTATTATGGTACTCAATGGCAAAAGATTGCGACCATATCGAAAGAACCATTCGCAAAGTGTTTTTCCCTCTATGAAATACTGCAGAGAGTCGAATCGAAGAACGTTTAAATCTATTCTTTTTTCCGTTGAAAATGGCCTATTCTTACATTTACGCGCAAATATTTTTATCATTGTGTATGGTACTTACCTGCGCGTATATTATCAATCTGCTACACGATGTGCTACCACTAAATGGAATATGGATACATAACTATAGCTCACGCACATTACCTTTCTTTCTTCACATCAAGGATGTCAATACTCATACAATATGTTGTATTGGAGTCAAGTTCACATGTAAGTCTTTTTTTCTTCTGCTTTTCTCAGTAATACTCCTTCATGTATTTCATTCTTACGGAAAACAGCTCAATCGCTCAGTTTTTATTATATTATGTGCAGAAAGCGCTCTCTCATCGTTTTAGCATTCTCGGAGTAATTAACATGATATGGGTTTTTCTGCATAATTAAGCTTACGGCGAAAGCAGCTGCGTAAACTCCACAACTGTTGCTGTCAGGCTGTTTAGTCACATAACCTGAAACAATATCTGTCGCACGTAGTTTCGGATATCTATGTTGGATGTACGATTTTTCATCCATTGGTAAATCTATGAATTTCTTTGGACCTAGACTATCTAGAATATGGAGAGCCTTTCCGTCAAAGTATAAGCAGCGCCAGTGACTCGACTGACCACCACCAACAATTTGAATATCCTGATTGTAGGGGGACTGTCCTTCAAAAGGTCTTATATGACCTGGATACAATAAGTACTGCACACTAAGAATATTGAAATGAGAATTACGTTTCATAAAGTCAATAAATCTGTCCATGCATATTTCATTCAACCATTCCTTTACATTCAGTATGAAGTGTTCATATTCATGCAAAGGTACTTCACTAAATATGTCACGAAGATCCCGTGTTTCTGCGACCGTTCCTAAAAGTTCATCTCCAGTGCCAAGGATTTCTTCAACCTCAATTTCTTTTTCCACTTTATTATCGTGCATTTCGGTCAACACTTTTCTTCCCTTAATCTCCATTTCATCAGACGAATCGACCATCACAATTTCGTCAATCATGCTTTCCTCAAGGAAACTTTCCTCGCTGTCATATTCCTCGAGCTGACTATCGTCGTTTTCAGTTCTCCACCTGGTGTCTCTGTCTTCCTCATCTTTTACAGAAGTTTCGACTACTGAGGATCTTTTGGGTCCCATCTCCTTTTCCCAGAAATCGTCGTTAATCATTACCATCACTATTTTCATCACATCCTTTGCCCATATTGCGAAAATGCAATATTGACGTTGGCTGTGATGAATTTCACCTTAAACTTGATAAAAATATTCGTGTTTCACATTCATGATGTTCGGATTCTTCCTGTCGAAAATTCTTTTTACTGCAGGAATTTTTAGCAATTCCTCTTCTGTTTTTGCTTTTCGAGCAGTTATTGGACACTTTACCCCAACAACACCTCCCTTTTCAGTGTCGAAAGAGTTTGGGGACTGCCCAAAAGTCATTATTTGATCATACGATATTTTCAATTCTGAAATTTTCACATCAGTCACACCGTCTAGGCTCGCTCCTAGAAATTCAATATCTAAATCGATAAACAGTCCATTCTGTTTTATTTTTACACCCAACTTGCACGACAAATCCACCAGAGCTCATTTCTCATTGTCTGTTCCATACTGCAAAGCCTTCATGGTTGTTCCGCGGTTCGGTACTCAGAATAAGATCTTATTCACCAAGGTTGCACACTGTGTCTCTTCTCGTCTTCTACACATAGACCCATAATGAGAGGCCGTCAACATATCACCTCGATACATCCACCACTCTTCACATTCGGTCTGCAGTATCGTACGATTAAAAATCTCAATGCGATCTTCCTGATTTTCCTTTAGTTTTTTTGTATGATCTTGTACTAGAGTATCATACACTTACAGTGATACATCAGGTTTGATTGCAGTTGGACCGTAATCTTTATCTGTACTTTGCTTGTGAGTTGATACTATCCGCTTGCTGATGTCGTAGTCTCTGTTCCGTTCAACTTGTAGCTGTCGCCTAATCTTCATTTGTGTTACAACCTCAGGAACACTTTTATTTAAAGCTTTGTATACAGGTAAGCTCGACAGCGCTCCTTTCTTTGTGGACTGTAATACAGCAAGGGCGCATCGTCCTGGGTACGACCTGCTCATGGTATGATTCACTCTTTTTCCACCTATGTGTTTACAAATGATATTATTGAAACACTCACAGCTATTGTTTGTCATGTTGTACAACAAACTTTCAGCATAAACACTTAAATCCCTCAGTACTATTCTAATTTGCTCGTAGATGCCAGTTGTTTTCAGAAGAGGTACAGCATTTTCTTCCTCTTCCCCAAGTTGTCCACCACACGGCCAATCAAGTTCTGAACATTCTTTATGTTCACCAAACACGTGACTTGTTACATTTAAAATGTCTCTTGAAAGCAACTGAATTCTTTCTCCAAGAGGTACAGAATTATCCTCTCGTCGTCTTTTCGCTGCTGCCGTAACCTCCGCTCGAAGTTTTAATACATTTTTCTTCAAAGTCTGACGTGCTCCTACAGCACCGTCTCCTCGTGTTTCATTTGAACCTTTTGTTTGTGCTATTACTTTAATTTTTTTGCAAAAATTGCGCAGCAAGTGATTGGAACATTCAATTTTTTTCCAGAACTCCTATTTCTATCGTAGTTGCGGAAACATATATGTGCCGTGGGTTGTCTACCCTTTCGGTCAGCCCTATCGCAAGCGGCGCATGGCATGACTCGTGTTATAAGGTCTATGACTTCGCCAGTTTCATATCCAATTACAACAGCACATCCAGCCATGGAATCATAAGCTCCTCCTAGGGCTCGTTTCGCCCAACAGCAATCTGTAATGACACTGGTGTATGTTACACCATTGATTAGTTGACCTTTTTCTCTTGCTATGTCTGCTTCTTTTTTGGCTGATTGTTCCATGCATTCTCCTTGTACGCCTATAGCATCCAGCACTACCTTTTCTTGATAACGCCTGAAGGTTTTTGCAGTCATGCATGGCATTCCTTGTGCAGCATAGAGTTCTTGAGCGTTTGAGTAACCAATCCCTGCACTCAAGCAACCGGCGGTGAATTTATAGTTAATATCTAAACATTTTGCATCTTCAGGATGGGATGAAACCCTGAATACCACTTGGCATTCATCGCATTGCATGTAAATCATCGTTCGGTTTCCTCTGTCAGTACTATCTACAAGCTTTCAATTTCCGCTCATGCAGCTATTTTTATGCCTATTTGTCCTGTCGACGTTCTCCATGAGCTTGTCAATAATGTATCCTATATGTGCACCACGCTCATCAATTGCATATTCAATAGTACATGCATCTTCTTCTTGGTATCGTAAGTAAGATAGGAAACTTACTTCGCGTGTACTGCACGAAGGATTGCTCTGGAAATCCATGTGGGAATCATATTCATCCATTACATCCTCCTGAAACGTTTTCGATCTGTCCGTTTCGCATTCTTCTACTTCCTGTACCATAAACAATCCTTCTTCAACATCTTCTTCAGCCTCTCTGTGAACGAGCTCTTCTCCCTTTTCGATAAATTCTTTCAAATTTTCCACTCCATAAACGTCTTGCGTTACAACTGCTTCGACTTCACTTTCCAAGACATTCCCTCTCTGATGAAGAGGTCCGCTCAGACTATTACAATCCCCCGTAGCTGAATCCGCATCATGTGGCGTCTTGAAAATTGTACGGCAAATATTTTCTTCTTCCACGCTTCTCTGTAGACGACTGCGCAAATAATGTTAAAAAAGTTGTCAATCAGTTCAAATACACTTAAAACGCGAACCTGACATGTATATTCTATATGACAACACGTCCATCGATCGGTTAAATGCAAAGTTCGTATTTCGATGGGTTCTACGTAAATTGTTGTTAACAATCTGTGAAAATCTGAATCGTCTGTGCATCCTAGGGCGGAGTGAAAAGGATTATTTTAGGAAATCTGTCCGGGGTATGTAGAAAAGTTGTGATTTATTTCAAATTTTTAGTATATCACTTTTAGGAACAACTAAGGTGATGAATGTGTTTGAGGCTGTTGGATTGAAGCTCTAACCTTAAAATTCAAGACTAAGCCTAACTCTATTTTTAAATAGCAGTGTATTTATTGAGTATAATGAGGCACTGGAATTTTTAGGTAAAACCGTGAGTCCAACAGCCTTGATTTTTCCTTTAAATGAAAAATTTGTTTTCACGGTTTAGTGGAACATTTATTTTTAGAAAATATTTTCTTTTCATACACAAAACTTTTCTCGTTTCGATTACAGTGAGTTATTGTCAAATTTCAAAATTAAAGAACAATTCACAACCTTCAATAATGCTATAATAATGCATTTTTTGACTTGTCTAATCTAATATTTCACTATTTTCCAATAGTTTCCAGATTTACCAGTAAATATTATGAATTACTGAGATCTATCCACAATTTCGTAAATTTTACACTCTTCAGCATTTCATGAAAAATACATTCAAATTTTTTAAAATAAGTATTCCATTAACCAAATAAATATTTTACAAATGCAATTTCATATTCTGATATGTTTCTGAAAAGAGTAGGTACATATGAGAAATTTGCAACAATTTTTGCACTTCCAAGAAAGTTTAAAAAAATTGCCTGTTATCTTGATAGGACACCACATCATACTCCAAAACAGATTAAAAATAATATTTTAACTTCGCCCTAATTGCGTCTTTCATACAAAGAAATTCATTATTTTAATTTTAGTATGAAACGTTGAACTGTTACTTTTCAAAAGTACTTGCGAAAGATCGACGTAAACTTTTTAAGTTCGGTAAGAATTATAATAATTTTGGAGATTGGTTCTTTCTCAATTTCTACAGATATTTGAAAGTCTACCAAAAGTTACTGTACATGTATATTTTATATGAAATATTAAAATACGTTCCACTTTTGACAAGCATTCAGAATTATATAATTTTCCTCGCAATTTTGAAATAAGAAGTAGAAAACTAGAAGTCATTGAAATTATGATGTTTAAATTTGTAGTTTTATGAATGTAACAATTATATCTAGAGTGGGTCTTCCGTAATCATTCCTTTTAACGCTGTCAATTAAAATCTTAAATATTTAAAATTCGCAAATTATGATTTAAATATATATAAAAAAAATTGGTCAAACAATCACCGCTGGGTCCCCCTAGGAGCGACTGCCATCCATGAAAATGACACCGGCTCCCAGTAGAACCGCGGTAAATCACACCCATGGCCAC
>JAUMHM010010310.1:0-17636 GCA_032362435.1 Melikaiella ostensackeni
GTGCGAGAGATAGTGGCAAAAGTGTGATGCAAAAGAGAAGAAGGCTTATGGAGTCACCCTGAAAGACACCGCTTTGGTAGGTGACGCTCTTAGTTTTCACACGATGTTTTCCAAATGACATAGTCAATCTGGTCTTCCAAAGGGGCATCAATCTCTCTATGCATCCCACTATGTGTGGATGAATCTTCAAGCTTTCCAACAGACAGATAATAAGTCTATGGGAGGTTACATCGAAAGCTTTTTTGTAATCAATCCAGGCCATCGACAGATTGCTATTGTAGGCTGCAGCGTCTTTGCAGGCGTTTCTGTCGATTGGCAGGTTTTCACGACAGCCTGCTATGCCCCTTTTCGAACCACGTTGTTTGTGAATCTCTCTCCACACAGGTCCAATTGTCCGAATAATCCTGTCGTTTAGGATAGCTGTGAAGATCTGATACAGCTTGTTCAGACAAATTATTGGCCTGTAGTTCCTTGGTTTGGACAAGTCGCCTTTCTTCGGTAGGAGTACAGTGCGTCCTAACACCAGGCACTGCGGAATGGGCGTCTCCGACTTTGAATATTAGACCATGATCCGAGACAGATGTTGATGTGTAGAAGTTAACTTCTTTCACCAGATGTTCTTGACACCATCCGGTCCAGCCGCGGAGAAGTTCTTCGTGCTCATCAGTGCTTTCTTCACCCTTCCGGCAGTGATTGGTGGACATTGTTCCTCGGGCGTTATCAGGTTGTTGCACAGCTTCTTAAAACGCATGATGTTCTCAGTGTCTTCATCTAGTGAGTGTTGAACCTCGTAAATTTCTCTCCAAAAAGTCTCTATCTCTTTGGACATTGGCGGATTATTGACAGAAGCAGGGAGATCGCGGAAAAGGCGCGATGGGTCAGCGAGAAACTGTTGATTCTCCCTGACCTATTTCTCCCTCTTCTGTATTCTCCTCCCGGCGTCAGATAACACCCATATTCTATCAACAATGTGCTGCTTGATCGTCAGCAGCTATGACTTGTTCAATGTGTGATGGTGGATCCTCAGTTCGTGAGCGAATTTTCGGATCCTCACCGTGAAAGGCTTACCAGATGTTACGTAGTCAATGACACACTGAATACGCGACGCGTTCTGTCTAGTCTAGCCAATTTTCTTGTGCAGTTGATGCAAGCGCCTTTAGGTCTTTTGATCTATCGTCGGCTTGAACCTTTGATTTGAATCGGCCAAAGCTCTAGCCGCATCATAAACTAAAGAAGTGATGGTTCAGAGATTGGGCTCCTCCGAGAGATCCTCACAAAGGGCATCATCCATTTCAGCCAGATCTTGGAGCTCAGGAAAAACCTGAATGTTGATGTTTCTCCTCATCCTGAAATCGCCATCATCTTTTGGAGGATGCCTGGTTTCCTCGGTTGGTCTCAATGTCGTTTCCACTTCTTCGTCTGCGGCTTGTTCTTGCAGCGGCATTATTTGCAGCACCCCGAACACTATGGTGGCAGACGCTGTTTGCCGACTCATTGTCGGGTGGTCTGCGCGTTCGATCATTTTGCACCGGATTCACAACTGGGTTTGTTTCTATCATATTTGTTCCCACGAGAAGCGATATACGAGAATATATATAAATTAGAAGAATGTTATATGAATGAGAAACGTGACAAATATATAAGATTAATCAACGAACGTGATTATGAAACACTCTCACCTTCATTGAAATAATACGAAGACAATACCACGAAACTTGTAAATAAGCTACGTCTCCTCCACCAACGAAACGTATTTACCTTACTTTATTTACGTTAAAAAAATTATCAATTACTCTGATGTATGCTCTGACAGAGGCATCACAGTATTCGATAATACACATCAGCATATCTGTAACAAATTTTAAGAAGTCATTTTAATTTCAGTAAAAATCAACAAGAAAAGAGTTGCAAAGAATCTTTCAAGGAATACAATAAATCTCTCATGACTGCAGTCCTTGATTATCCCATATAAATATAGCTAGCAAATGCTAATTAATCATAATAAGGAAGCGAGGCGCTCATCGAATCAGAACCATATAATTATAAATCCCACCAGAAACACTACGTGTGAAATTTCGCCAAGTACATGGCTATCAATAGTTCATTTATTTATATTAAAGATAATCAAAGTCATGAAATGAAAAGAGTAATCCAAGTGCCAATAGTAGAAAGTTTTTAAATAGAAGTGCTTTTTAAAAAAAAAGGAATGAGTTCAATGAGTGAGTTTATTAAATAATTTTTTTCATTGATAAAACAATGAATTGATAGTGTAGTGGAATAAACGAAACAGTCGGTGGGCCGGTAGTTTAATAATAATAATAATTATCATTATTATTATATTGGCACACTTACATTGATCATTTGAAGATAATAATAGGCCCGTCAAATTTTTTTTATTCCTCTACACTACCCATTCATTTTTTTATCACATAAAAAATTATTTATTGAACTAATTCATTGAAATAATACCTCTTATTCAAAAACAGTTCTACATATTCTTATATTTTCTGCTCTTGGTACTTGGCTTAATTTTTTGATTTCTCAACTTTGATCACCTCTCACATGAATAAATAAACTATTAATAGTCATGTACTTGGAAAAACTTTCCCACACGTAGTATTTTGGTGGGATTTCATTAATTTTTTCGCATTAATGAGAAATCTACATACAGTAATAAATTTTTCTGACAGCAATGGAATAAAATTGTAATGTACAGTCGACTTTTTCTCAAGCATTTTTTTATATTCTGGGGTTAACAGAGTTTTCCAATTCTCAATTAATATCAATCAAACTTGAAGAATAATTATTTTGAACAATATTTTCTTCAAAAATCTGATAAAAAATCAGTCTTAGTTGATGATAGGTTTGTGTCTGCGTCTGTCGAATTCTTCAAATTTTTCTTATATAAATTCAAACATAACTCCCTAGTATGTTTATGGATCACTTTTTCCTGATAAAGCGGCATATGTACACCTTATTAACCATATTTTTGCAAAGTTTCATCGGAATCGATCGACTGGTTTTGGCTGCAGGTACGTCTGCATGTTAGAAATCGTTAAAAAATGACTGAGAATGACACAAAATTAAAAATTACCTGAATGATTCAATGTATTTCAAAATCAATAAGACTACTTTCAGCATCTGATGAAATTTTTCTAAAAAAAATTTCAGTTCATTTGGTAAAAGCGTGTAGGTTTTGTACCTTGATTGTCAAAGTTTTATAATCATTGGAATCAAATTATAGCCTGTCGACGGCTTTTTGTCAAGAGATTTTTGTGTTTCGATTGTAGCTCAATCCTCTAATTTTTATGTAATATCTTCCAAACTTGGAGAATATTTATACTTTTGTAGATTATATATATCTACCAAATTCGGTCAAGATATCTCATGAATTGACTGAGACACTCCACTTTTAGTGTTCGAAATCATGTGTGTTATAGAAAATAATTCCCGGTAGCGGTATTTTTTCTTCTTCGCATTTCGTCCTTCATGGCAAATTCCTTCTCCTCGTATAGGTATTTAGAATCATTTCCTACCCTTCTGAGTATATGGCTGCGATTCGCTACCGCGAATTCTGATATAAACCAAGTGCACTTTGTTTCTACCAATTAGAGTGTTTCTATGGAAACACTGAAGGCCAAATTCACAGCTAGTTTAATTTATAAATTATTATATAGTTATTAAGAACATGCGGCTTTAGTTCACTGCCTAATAACGATTCAAGGTTCTGAAAGTCTTTTCTCAATTACATTATTTGTAATGCAATGTGCCAGACCAACGTGCCCTGATATACTGTCTGTCGTTTCCCAAAATATCAGCGAAACATGTTCTTTGGATTCTCTTCTTTCTTTAGTAAGGTATTATAATAATTCTGTTTTAGGCTTTTATTCAATTTTTCAATCTAGATCAAAAATATTTATTTTATCTCAGAGGTGTGTGTGCATGGGCCACCTGCTCATTCCAGATCAGATATAAACAACTCTCCAAATGAAAAACTGCAGCTTACGTTCAGAAAAATAGCGGAAGAGGAATGAAAGAGGGAAAAGGGAACGTGGGTAAAGTATGGGAGAATAGAGATACAAGGTACGAGTATATGACTGGACTGGAACGAAGAGAGGGAAGAGTTATTAAATAGAGCGGGGACGGGGGACTAGGAGAGGAAGGAATGAGAGAGAGCAAAATATGAAATAGTAGGGAACAGAAGAAGACGAGAAATGAAAAAATGGAATAATGGAGAATATGCTACGGGAATGTAGCAGGCTTGAAAAAAGAAGATAGGGAATTTTTGAGAAATTCGGAACAATGGAAGCTGGTAGTAATGATGGAAACATAGCTTGGTGAAAAGGGATGGAAAAGAGTAAGAAGAAGGTTACCAAGAGGTAACAGGTGGTAGGTTCAAAATTTAAAGAGAAAGAATAAAAAAGGCAGTGCGATGGGAGGATAGGTGATGGTAATAAAGAAGGAGTACATAACAGGGGGGGGGATAAGAAAAAGATGAGAGAAGAAGAAAAAGGATTCATAGAAGAAGAGGTGAAGATAGGAGAAGAGAGGTGGAAGATAGTAATGGTATATGTAAACAGAGATATGCAGGAGCAATTTGAGGAGATAAAAAAACTAATGGAAGAAAATAAAGAAGAGATCAGGCTTATAATAGGAGGTGACTTGAATGCGAGAACAGGAGATAGAGGAGGAAGGGAATGGGGAGGAAAGCGAGAAAAAAATCCAAAGTCAAGATACTGCATTGGGAAGGCAACAAAATTGTTGAAGAGCGTGGAAGAGATGGGATGATTTAACTTAAGTGGGTATATAGAGGGGGATGAGTAGAGGGAATGCACATTGTACTTTTCATTGACATCCCTGTAATAATATAAGTAGATTAAGATGCGTATGCGTTCTCGCTCGCTCTCTCGCTTTCGTTCGCTCGCTCACTCATTCGCTCGTAAGTCAAAAAATTGCGCTATCATAAGAAATAGAAATAGGAATATAGATATAAGTATTTATGTAAATGATTGAAAACAGTGAGGATAAGATAATATAAAATATGTATATAGTGGTGAATTGTGAGAAACGGTAGTCATGTAAGCCCTTGTCGGTAATTAACATTATGAGTAAAGAAGATGATCTTTGCTCCAGTTAAAACTGGAGTCAGAAAACTCAGTATAGTATGTAAAATGCGGAAAGACTCTACTCCTGTGTTAAATATAACTGATGAAATATATTTTTATGTCAACTGTTCTGTCTTACTCGAAGTCTCACTCGAGGTCTCATTTGAGGTTTCACTCGAGGTCTCACTCTCACAGCGGTTTAAGGAGTAGTAGTGGTGGAAAAGATTAAATCTGTTCCGATAGTAAATTTGTACCAATTTCCCCTCGCTGACCAGGCCTGCTCTGATTGGTACAGAATGCCATGAATCTATGCTATTCTTACGATTTCGTGTCAAGCGCGGTTTCAGAGGGGGGAGCAGAAAGGCTTACCCCGCCCCCAACCCTTAAAAAAAACCCCGGTTTCGAATGTTCATTTTGGTGGAAGAGAAAGTATAACCTCAAGACGGCCCCCACCCAAAACCTTTGATGCCTCCCCCCCCCCCCCGTAAAACTCCTTTGAATCCGCGCCGGCTTTGAATAGGTAAATCAAATTGATAAAACACAAACATCACAGGAAAATAAGTTCCCCACTCCAATCCATCTTACAAACATTTGCTATGATTTAGAATGACGAAGAAGATAGCGACTAGTATAATTATAAGCAATAGAAAAATCTCGTACTGAATATTCATTCGGTACGCTATTAACGAATAACCAGTATCTAATGCAATGAAGATCGTTGTTGAAACTCTGTTTATCGCAACGTCGGTTTCCCATAATTCTATTAGTAAATTTAGAATAATGTAAAATCATATCTGTAAATTTTTGCATAATGTCACGCCTCCCATCGATAAGAAAAAAAGTTTTAAAAATTAATCATCTGAAGTCTGCCATAACTATGGATATCAAATTTTTTGTGTAACTTTTTAAAGTTTGCGATTACAATTACATTTGTATTAAATGAATAGATATATCAGTCTCTTCAAGAATTTGAAATTCAAAATCTGAATTTGTTATAATGGCCAACTGCTTTAGGATAGGTAACCTTATTGTATGCACTTGCCCGTCTAGACATTCCCTAAAGACAAGGTTCTTTATTTCTGTTTGCGCCCTCAGAGATAAAACGCTCTAAATCTTAGTCAGTGGTTTCAAATAATTTATTTATTCAATAAATATTTTAATAATTATGCATTATAAAATAGAGAGAAACTCTATTTCTACAATATAAAATTTAATTTAATTATGTCAGGCAACTACTCACTTTGCAAGTCAACAATCTGGAGCTTTCTTCGTATTTTCGCGAATGAACATTTCTGAAGGAGGAAACAAAAAAAGCTGAATTTACACGGTACTTAAATCAGTTCTCGAACTATTCACGTTGTAAATCTCGCGTGAATTGCGATATCTTTTCTAACAATACAGCGATTTCGAAAATAATTCAAAATATCGCTATGTTGAGGTTTGGTTATAGAAGAGATTACAACTAACATAAATTGAAGTTGCCTTTCTTGATTCGATAGCCTCAAATTTAAGTTTTCAAAGGTTGAGTTAATTTTTCTTTTCTGTATAGAAAATATTCTTAATGATTCTATGCATTAGGTGGCATATATTTTATTGAAGTCGTAAAAAATCTGAGTACAGAATTACCAATTTGCGATGTTTTTTCGATTTTTCTTACCAAATATCTTAACATTTACCGTATAATAATTTTTCTAGAAAAAATTTCGGTACCAGCGTATACTAGGAATTACTCGACGTGTCTGCTAAAATTTGAATAAGAAGAATCTCATCATTCCCGGGAACGTTTACATGTGCGAAGTGCCCCAAATATATTTCACGCCTTATAAATATCAGAAATTATTAGAAAGTTTAATGTAATGGCGACTTATATTTCATTTTTACACATTCTAATTAATATCTCCTAATCATTTATAAAGCGAAGGGAAATTTCAATCAGGAAAGTAAAATGAATAGCAAGGGCCCGAGGCACAGTGAGATAAATATGGAATTTGCTGTTCAAAAACGTCCCCAGCCTTCATTTTTATCCGATTTGCAAATTCATTTCAGAAATTCGAACAAATCAGATTTACAAGAGATTTAATAAAGCAGTTTTTGAGTTCTTAATTGTTTATATTTTCTAACGTAAACTCAACAAAAAACCGTGTTTTTGAGGAAAATTTTTTGTTTATTCGTACCTGGGACTTGCCTGTGATCCACATCTGCTTGAATCGATGCAGGGAAACTTTGAAAACATAAATAATTAATTAAATGATTGCCTTTTTTGTTATAAACAATTTAAGTTAACAAATATGGAAAATTGGGTAGTTGACGGCAGACATTTTTTCCTCTGGAAGTAAGATCAGCTGGCAGAGGTATATCAAAAATATTCTTAAATTAAATGAAACTTAATAATTATTATTGTTATAAAAAATTTTTATAACAGAATGACAATTTCCATATTTTAAAACTGTTGTTTCTGTACTACTTAGCTTATTCGATCTATAATGTTTTTATAATTATGTCTGTTGCCTAAAATTTACTAATAAGAACAATTACTTTTGTTATAATGAATTTGATGAACAATAACAACAAATTCGTTCATTTTCGTAGAAAAAATTTTTTTTTTTCTGAATACATAGTTTACTGAATATTACGGAAGATTCCTGATTAATTTATCATCACAAAATTACAATTTCAACAGTTATAAACAAACTAACTGAATAAAAGCCGATGTTTGGCTCTTTCGCGTAGAATTTTTCGTTTTCAGCAACTTTACAATTTTTTAACTTCGCAAGACAGTTATTTCTTCACCCGCTGCAAATGGCGTGTATTTTCTCCTTCATTAAATTTTATGACATTGATGTTCTTTGATGTTAAATCTTAGTAAAAAAACATGACTTGGGTGTCCCACCATCTGAACAACCCCTCATACTATGTGGTACAGCACAAAAAAATAAACAAAAAAGGTTCCCAGCAAAATTTTGTGCGAAGCTTAGTTTGGGCACTAAAGAGATTCAAATTGAGACTTAATCAACTAATGAGGAGCAAGGTTTAGCTACCACTTTTACGCGATGCAAGCGGTTAGATAGTGTGTGTCTCTTGGCGACCCACTTCAGCTCCTGTATCAGGTGATTCCCCGCCGAGTCGTTGCACTTCCATTGTTTACTGCAAAACGCGAAAATGAAACCTCCGAAGTTTTTTAAATTCTGAATCATTTTCGCAAACGATTATCAACAAGCATGAAGCAGGAAAAAATTTTTTGAACACAAAACGCTACTCTTTCCGATTCATCGCAGACTTTTTGTTACGTAACTTGTAACAAAGCTGAGAAAAAAAACTGAATATTCGCGAAACACAGCAAATAATCTATTCTGGAAATTTGCTGCCAAGACTTAAATAAAAAAACACATTTTCTAACAAGAAATGTCACCCTTTTTGTTTACTCGCAGAGTTTCGGTCATATAACTTGCAATAAAACTAAAAAAACTGCACATTCGCGAAACAATTTTTTCAGCAAGATTAAACTAACAAAACACCTTTTCGAACATCAGGAGTCACCTTTCTTGATTTCTCGCAGACTTTGTGTTACACAACTTGTAACGAAACCGGCAAAAAAACTTAACCTTCGCAAAACCAAGTGAACATTTTTCCTTAAAAATTTTTTAGCAAGATAAGAATTGCAAAACCCCTTACAAAAATTCTGTTATATTGATTGCAACAAAACTAGCAAAAAAAAACTTATAGCTTGAAGAACTGTATTGAATTGCTGTCGTCATGGAGTTCTCCGGGCGTTCGACCAATCCGAAAATAGGTTATTTTACTCCACCTACTGGATATGAGTCATTAAATGACTTATTTGATGACTTACACCTTCTAAACATTCAGAGTCCAAAGTCCGTACTTTCGACGTATTAACCTCGCCTAAATGGCGCAAGGAACCAATTTATGTTACTAAAAATAGAAATATGACCCATCGGGCACCTTATATTTAGCGATGTTCTTGTGTTAAAGATGCCCATCCATTCAATATCTAATTTCCTAGACAAAGATAGAAGTAAGTCAGGGTGTCTCTTTGTTTCCTAATTCTTAATCATTTCATCATTCATTTTACTTTTTACCTCTCCAAGAACCTTTTAATATTTAATTAGAATTCAAAAGAACAATTCGAATTCTTCTGCGCAATGCGCTATTTCTGACCAAGCCCAATAAGACTTTATGACCTGAATTTCACATCCCATTACACCCTCCTCCTTAATTTCAAAAGTTGTTATCCATGAACAACTTTTAACTTTATATGTCGTAAAAATTGAAAAATGAAATTTATTGATTTGGATCGCCTATAAAGAACACCTGAAATGCATCTCAAAATTTTTTTCTCTACACTTTCAACTCTCATGGATCTGTTTCCTAGTGATTAGAGTCCCTTTTTCAAACGCTTCAAACCTCTGGGATCACAACAAGAGGAGGAAACATTCTACATTGGAATGAATCACTCAGGATAATTCTCCAATTAAGTGTCTAAACTTCCACCCAATTAACTGACTTCTGATAACATTATATTAAGATCTGTAGATTTTCGTTATTTTAACTATTCTAAGAATATATTTATCAAAAATTTCATGAAATAAATATGAGTCCATTAATTGTTTTTTTCGGAAATCATATTTCTGAACGTTAGATTAGGTTAAGACTGTAAATACAAAAAAAATTAGCCCGCGAATATGTTATAATTCAAATAAATTTATGAGAACTACTTTTTTGTGTAAAAATTTTACTTTTTCATTTCAGGTATTTCAACTGAGTTGAATTTGATACCACCCGAGTAAATCAACACAATTGTAAGTATACCTCAAGACCAATTTAAACTAAGATTAAAAGAAAATTATTGACTAAAAAGCTAAAATTATATACATTTTTACAGTTTCTCTCTCTTCTTCTGTTTGTTCTTCCAAACAGTCCTCTATAGAATTAGGCAATATTTACAATAGTTGACCATTCATTACAATAAGAGCCTTTTTCCTCACCCTCTTCAAAAAAGGTTAAGCTTAACGTTTTTTTCCAAAATTGGAACATTAAATTATTCAATTAATTATTACTTCTGGATAATTAGTTCTATTTTCAAGATCTATTTGATCCTTCTTCAATCATTAATAGAATCCAGGAATAATATTTCGGGTATTTCTTCCTACGTTTTTTCAATTCATTAAATTTAGTTATAAAAAACGAAGATTCACTCATAACATCTGTGAAGCACAAAATTTTTCATGACTAATTATGAGGATGTCATAGTTCAATGTTCTGAAGTGCTCCATAATTTATTCCTAACTTATTTATACGTCAGTGCATGGATGAGCATACAGCCTCAATTGATCCACATGCACATTTTTTGTCTTGTTAGGAGCTAATCGAATCAAAGAGTTTCGCCCTCCTATTAATTTTTCAATCATATAAGGTCCATGATAATGGAGGTCAAACTCCTTGTCATTCCTTTTATTCATTTCTTAATAGACCTTATATGCTGTTCGAAATGTTATGGATTCTGTTTTCGGTCATAGTATTCTTTTGACTTTCCTTTCGCTTCTAGAATTCGTTCCCGGGCCATCAACTGACAGTTATCCAACTTCTGAAAGAGATTCTATAAATACTCCACGTACCTGCGATCTGGTGGATTTGCAGCAAAACTGGATGGCATGTTGGCTTCTTTTCCAAATACCAAGCTCTGAGTGGAAAACCCTGTAGCCTCGTGAACACTTGTACTGTGCTAGAAAACTACAAACCTCAACCATTCATCTCAGTTTTGAGCACCTTCAAAACTTCTAAGGTATTCTATTAGAGTATGATGACTCCTTTATAGAAAATCTAAACTTTCTGGATGATAAGCAAAAGATTGAATTTTTTAAAATCTGAAGATCTTACAGAAGGTCTTCATTATCTGACTGATACGATTCGATTCCTGGTCTGTTTGTATTACTTGTGGACAGCCATACCAAGAGATAAATTGCTCGGCAATAGCATGTGCCATTGTTACTGAATAGGTTCTTCTCAACGGTGTCGCATCTGAATATTTCGAGAAATTACACTGAATTGTCAAGATATGAGAATTCCCTCTAGGGGTTCCTGGCAAAGGTCCTTTCAAGTTGATTTGGATTTGCTCGAAGGGTTCCTTGGGGCTATTAGTGATAATCATTGCTTGACGAGTTTCCCTATGAACCGACATGTTTCTCTGACAAGTTTTACAAGTTCCTACTATTCTTTGAACGTCAGACCTTATATTTTTCCAATAATATTAGGATCGTATTCTCCAATACGTTTTTGACACCCCTTGTGACCCCCTGCCACTCCCTTGTGAAATTCCCTAGTGATTTCGCCTCCTTGGTTTATCGACGGAACAAAAATTTCACCAGAGCAAACGATAATCATCGTTTCGGTTCCCGAAAAATGTTGCTGAAAAATCTGTTCCGTTGCCTACAGTAAGGATCAATTATTTATGGGCAAGGGTCACAATGATCGACTTTACACCGGCGAGCGAAAGGCTATGTATGAACGCGAAGAATGGACGGAAGGAGTGGGACTTGGAGAGGAAAAGGAGACACGGATATTGGCTGTCTCCTTCCCACCAATGCCCGCTTTTGAAAGTTTGGCTACTCCCATTCGTTCTACGCGCGTGTACCTAGCCTTTCGCTCACCGGTGTGAAGTCGATCATTGTGACCCTTGCCCTTTAACAATTTATCCTTACTTTTATTCCATATTTTGGGCAGATGAATTTATAAAATTGATCCTAACTGCATCATTTTTGTTTTTAATCAGGGATTCCCCCGCGAAAATTCCTAGACCATATTCTAATTGTCCTATGTATCCCTCCATTGTATGAGTTTTTGTTAACAAAACATGTACTAATTATTTTGTTCTTGCAGGTAATCCAATGGTGGAGCTTCAGATTGATGGACAATTCTCATCGCTCAGATGAAGTCGATCATCCACGACATCAAGCACTTCACGCTGCTGCCTTAGGAAATTTATTCCCATTATACGATCTTCAGCTATGAGGAAGGATTTCGGAACTACATGAAATGAAGTCACAACTCGCTGCATAAGAAATTTCGCTTCCCCTAGAGTTGCAACCGTGGAAGGTCCGACTCAAATTGAGTTCAATATCTGTTTCCGATTTACTATAATATGAGAATCCAAAACTGTTTTCTTCATTAGATTTAAGCTTGCGCCCGTGTCTAATAACAGGGTGTCCTTTCCTTTTGTAAAGGTACAGTGCTTAAATTTCACATCCGCGGCTGGTTTTATGAAATTAATCTTTCCAATTTTGAGAATGATTTGTTTTGAGAAAGCTTACTTTCAAATTCTTTACTCCTCATTCGTTCCTTATCACGATTCTGTTTCAAACAACGTTTACTGAAATCACTGAATCACTGAATTCCCTTATTATCTTTTTCAGCGTCGAATTAAGCTACTCTTTTAAGTGTATTTATTATACTATTTTATTCCTCGAACTGGATCACAGTGGGCTGAGATGAGCCGGACCAGAGAGAGACACATGAACCCTTCCCCAGCATTGTACTTTTTGATTGGCTCTAACAGATAATGCTATAGTATCATCTAATGAGTCGATTCATTTACTGTGAATGGCCATATAAACGTTGAAGTCTGAACCATGTAAAAAATTCCCAATTATGGTTTCTTCAAATGCTTCACAACGGCCCATACCTCTAGCTTCTGGGGTATTTCCCATGACTTAGAAAATGAGCTTGTTGAAAATCTGATTTACGCGACCCTCATACTCTTGAATTCACTCTCTTGGTTTTCTTTGACTGTGAGCTAATGTTTGCAGTATTTGACTCACATCTTCTTGAGAATAAACTTGCTCAAGGGTCGTTAATATGTCATTTAAGTCAAATCACTTCTATCTTGAATATGATTACGTGCTTCATCTGTAATATTGTTTAAAATCAACATGGTCAAATTAGGTGCGTCCCGATAATTAGTCATAGCAATAACAGCCTTACAATATTTCATAAACAGTTTATTGGACATATTCTTTCCCGTAAATTCCAGTATGATATTCCTGACTATTCGCGCAGTTTTTTCTGGACTGGAAAGAAGGGTTCGAGGTAACAAGGTTACAGAAGAAGAGGCCCAGCAAATTGTTCCCACCCTCGCCATTTTGATCCGAGTTCGTGATTTTATTCTATCGCTATCAGAAGAATCTGGAGTTACTATTACTCCAGACAGCGATTGCTGGTCTAAGGCGGATGATCCAGCAAGACTATCCTTTCTATCTAATCTAGTCTTCATTCTATTTCCTTCTACGCTTTCATATTCTAATCCGGTATTATTATTCGCTGCCTCCCTAGCGGAAGCTTTCGCATTCCTGGCGCCTCCAGGGCCATGATTTCTAGTATGATGTATGAGTCCCTTCTTTTACCATTATAAACTTACGCCTTCACGTGAGGTTCTTGCAATGTTGTTGCGTCCCAACTTCTTTTTTTAGAGAGCGGGGTCTCTCCTCCGTTACAGGCTGGTTCTCGTTTCAGAAATTTTTCCTCGATGAAGTGAAGATTATTTTCAATCCCTTGAGCCTGACGGTTGTTCAGGAATTACTGGTGGCTCTTTCCAACCGCTTAAAATCTCGGTGCAATCTGCGACACCCTAGCTACCGAGAGAAAAACCACCGAAAACCCTGGTAGAAGATTTCGGCTTTTCATAAGTCCAATAATCATAAAATTCATTTGGTTTGTTGGACTGAAAGTTTCAGTATTCATCACGTCACCAATTGTATATTTTGAAATTGAAAATATTTATATTTCACTCATTGTTTACTATTCTCACTTTGATACATTTCTTTGCTTAGAAAAATTTATCGGGATAATTTATCTATTTATTGCAAGAAGGAAGTCTTGACTGATTTTGAGTAGTATTATCATCAATTCTCTTTCTTCTTTCTTTGATTTAGGCGTCCAATTCTTTCCACTCCTTGGGGAATATTCTTTTTGCATGTCGGGGTTCTCAAATGAATACGCCTACAGTCTTCAGTTTTGATCATTTTTTTCCCAGATCTCTAAGGCAATCATAATGATTGGAATTAATAACTGATATTCAAAATTTAAAATTGTTCATTTAAATTTAATCAACAATTTCCGCACAACACTAAAAAGTTGCACTTTAAACCTCCAAATGTTTTTTCCGCCAACAGCGCCGTCGGTATTTCTAATCTAAAGAACGATGGATCGCTGGTGTCTTATTAAGTAGGTCAGTTCTGTTTAATGGGCATTGACCTCAAGCTTGGTCTCAAGTTTCAAGTCCCAGTGACCTAGTTATCACGGTATAGCAGATCCCAGTCCGCTTTGACCAATTTATCACGTCCCTAGCGCTGCAATATATTCAATTTCCGCTGTCATCGTTTGTGCTTGACGTTAATTCATAAGAATAGAACGGTTGCTGTTGTTGATTGATAGAAATCAATAACCGAGAGGACTGGTCAGGTTTGAGATTAGGAATACAGCTGATATGTTATTTCACTGCAAACTGAAAAAAAGGTCATTGTACTCCGCCCACCGGTTATGAATCTTTGAAAGACTCATTCGATGATTAACACCTCTTAGACATTCAGAGTCCAAAGCCCGTACTTTTTACGCCTCAACCCCGTCTAAATAACACCAAGAACCGATATATGTTACTGAAAATAGAAATATGATTCGACGACACCTTACACTTAGCGATATTCCGGTGCTAAAGATTTTTCCCCATTTAATATCCAGTCTTCTAACCTCGAATACTGACATTCTGTGGTTGAGAAGTGTGGGGATCCAGCCGAGTACGGCTGGAGTGCTAGTCGCACTATCGGAACGGGTGAGCTTGAATATCTGCCGACCTGTGAATGGAGGAGTTTGGAGGATAAAGTAAAGACACAAGTTTCATGTAGTAACGCTCAGTATTTTATCCGAACAGATTTGATGTACAGTGAGGTCGTAAGCAGAGCGGATGACGAGCCCTGAGTGCGAGAAACAGTAGCGTGAAGCGTAATAGCGCAGGCCAATCATGGTAGCCACTGACCTGAGCGTTCGGTATTTGTAGTGGTTCTTGGCCCGAGCGGATTGCCAACCCGGGGAGGTAGTGATAGCTAACAGCGGATGACCAGCCGTTAGTCTCTTGGATCAGTGCGGATAGCTAGCCCTGATCTTTTCTGGGTGTTTTGTCGCGAAACATGCCTGTTCATGACCGTCGCGCCTCGCGAGAGTCGCGAGAAGCTGACCGGAGTAGGAAGGTGCGAGTGAAGTGAAATGCATGCGTTCGAGCTTCGTGCGCGTTGCACTCGCGGTTCTCCTCTACACTCGATTCTGCCATCCTGCCGTTGTGAGAAAAACATACCTTCCTCATCCTGGCATTGCCATACTTACGTGCGTAGGTACGTCCTATGTAGGTCTCCGCAAAAGGGTTTTATATTCCAAAATTAAAAGTATCGATCTATGCGAGTTGCGTATAATAAATATTTTAGGATAGTTTTTTATTGGTACTATAGGCAAGTTTTCACTCTGACGGCGAACTTTCACCTATTTTTCGAAATTCAACAAATAACACCCAAGTTAAGAATTATTCACACATTTCATAATTTTCAAAAAATACATTACTTTCGTGGCATGATTGAAATTTAAGTTTGAACAGCTGTATGGGTAGTTTTTTCATAAAAGAATACAACAGATACCCTACCGAAACAGATCTCAGAATATTCACTAAAGATTCTCAGGCTCTGAGAAGTTTCTGAGAAAATTCTCCGCAGGCACTCAGGTAAAATTTTAAAAGATCCAGGTAGCTCGTTTAAATGGCCTGAAGGCTTGTAAATGTGCTTTTCGAAATTCAAATACAATTTCGATCATAAATAACAAGCAGTAAGGCTATCTCGAAAGAGTAAGAGTTAAGAGTTAAGCTTTCAGCTTAGAATTTAGAAATAGATTTTTTTTTATTTTAGAGTTAACAGCGTAAGACATCCAAATTCGAAATCTATAAACTTTTGCGATTCGAAGCGTATCCCTACCGATACATATTCTCTGGAAATTCATGAAAAATTCTCAGACCCAGATGAGCTTCAGAGATTCCTATATATAAGTACCTAGCTAGCATTTTAAAGATCTTGGTAGACGTCATAAATTCTCTGAAGGATCATAAACTTGGTTTTGTCAATACATAGAATCGAAATTTTTCCTTATAATAAAGGAACTATACAAAGGATGCCTCGACCAACTCAGCATCTGGCGTGCAAACCGAGGTATGAAGTAGGAAGAAAGGATTCTTGTGATGCAAGGGGCCCGGTGTAAAAGTTTTAGATATAATTTCTTTTTAATTTCCAAATTAGATATTCGAAAGTTAAAAAATCAGAATCTATGGATTTTCACAATTACATACATCTAAAATTTGCTTTAAAGAATCAAAAATATATCACATTTTGCATGTATCTCGTGAACTGTACGTGATACGTAAAAATAGATAGCATTTTTAGATCTTCCACCAGAGAAATACTGCACATAAATATAGATATATAGGTTGTCACATATAAAGACATGCATGTAAATAAATAAATAATTATTTTTGAAATGTTGAAAGGGATTAGTTTTATGAAGGACCTATGATAACGAGAACCAAAATATTCTAACGCACGAAGAAAAATGGAGGGTCAAAGTTAGAGAGATAACATTCAGAGAGTCAGCCTGACCTTCTAGATGGTCAAACGGGGCTTCCATAATTTCCGCAACATAGTTAGAGAGACTCTCATTTGATGTTTAGCCATGGAGGATTAGATTAACCGTCGCGGAGAGTCAATTTCGGAGTGATCGAATGTCGTTAAGACGCTCAGCGTCATGTATGCTGTGTATTAAACATGAACAGATTTTCAATCAGTTCAATCTGCTTGCCGATATTTGGAACATGCGTGGAGAGTGAAGTGCATAAGAGAGAACATGGTTGAAAGTGGATTACGTTTTTTGTTTTGGATTTTCAACGTCAAATTTGATGCTTAGGAAAAAGGCGTCACTCGACGCTCAGCAATCAGCGTGTTCTCATGTGTAGTTTCTGACTGAAAACATGCTAAAAATGTCATCATTCATTGATGATACAGAAATAAGAGTAACGAGATAAGTGACACGCATTTATATCGGTTTCTGAATTTACTCCAGTGTTCGAATTATAATTCAGTGCAGTGACGCCGTGTCCTCAGCCTCTCATGCTTCAAACAATATATTGTATCAAATCATGTCTCATGCACCTTGCTCCCCACAAACAATAAGAAATTTTTTTAGATTTGATGAATTTTACATAAATTTTCTGGTTTTGTAAATTCCACTTAATTTTATAATTTACAGTGTCTTATAAAATAGAGACTGGAATTTCGCATATAAGTACAATGTAGGTAGAAAAAGGACAACAGATATGGAGGATGTGGGATAATAAAATCGACCCTCTAAGATATGATCGAGTGGATCTTCTACAAGATGATCAAGTCGACTATCTGAGATGATCAATTCGACCATCCGCAATGATCAAATCGACCC
>JAUMHM010010327.1:0-17634 GCA_032362435.1 Melikaiella ostensackeni
TTCCGTGAATTTCCCTAGACTTTCCAAAGTTTCCATATGTTTCCGAAAGTTTCAAAAGACAAAAACACAAGCTACAATTGCAAAATGTAGGAAAATCACTATGAATCCTAAAATCCTTTAAAACATTCGGAATTCTTTTGAAATTCCAGTGAATCGCTTGAAATCCTACAAAATAATCTAAAATTCGTGAATATTCTTTGGAATCTTTTAAAATGTCTTAGAATCGTTCAAAATTATCCCGCGAATGCATCAGCGTATGTTTTGTAAAAGACAAAATATAACGAGCAAAATCTTGATTTAAAATGTCTTGAAGTCCTTTAAAATATATGGAAATACTTCGAAATTCCGGTGAATCGCTCGAAATCCTACGAAATCCTCTAAAATACGTGGATGACCTTTGGAATCCTTTAAAATGCCTTACAATCTTCTAAAATCGTCCCGTGAATTCATCGGCTTATGTTTTGCAAAAGACAAAATATAAAGAGCAAAATCTTGACTTAAAATGCCTTGATCATTAATAATATACTCGTATATTGATAATATATATAATAGTATTAATATCAATATTCCATACACCTGAAGAAACATAACCTCAAAATCGACGCAGATAAGAAATTAAGAATAGCGTGAAACATTAAAGTCGCCAATTTCTTCAAATTCTTTCAAATGCAGATCGAGATATGAATAGAGACCGCTGAAGTTCTCCAAAGCTCTCAGACCGGCAATCGTACATCTTCGAGTTTTCAGATTCAGAAGAGGAGAAATCGGTTGCGCGCATAACCACAGTCACGTGATACGGTCTCCTACTCTTTTCACACGGACATAGAGCTTTAACTGTATGCGAGTGCATCTTGTTTCCAATCTGGGCTCATTGCAACAGGGTCCTTCATACTCTCTTCATTGCACATAAGTATGACTTCTGACCAGGCAAAATGTTTGATAACGAGAATATGACCAGAACTTCTTTTTTTTCTAGAGGCAACCCTGAAATATTTTAGCTGTATATTGAGAATTTAACTGCTAATATCGTCCAATAATTTTCAATTCAGTAATATTCAATCATTTTAAATGATATCCTCCCGAATCCTTCCTCCTTTTAATTCATTATTCAAATAAGATTTCTTATAGGATACTTTAAATATCAATTTTTCTTTTTAATAATAATTTCATTCTGATAATTTCTGATTGTTGTACATTTTTCAATTTTTTCTGTTAAACCAATAAATTTTGAACCATTTAAATTTTCAATTCTTCTAATGCTAACTTTCATTTTTCCTCACTAATAGGATTTGAATTAAAATTCCGATTGTGCATACATATATTTTATTTTTTCATTTTCATTTGCTGGTTTCCTTTTTCAATCATGTACGTCTGATCTCCGTGAAATAGAACATTTCTATTCTAGTCTTCTTCTTCTTCTATATATATATATATATATATATATATATATAATATATAGGGTTGTCTAACGTTTTGAGCCCCACTAAGTATACGGAATACAAAACCACACCCAGCGTATATTGGTCGCTTTTATGTTTCAGCAACTCTATTAGGCCCATTTTATAAAACCATCATACCAAACCCATTTGTATATTATAATTTATATATTCATACGACTCTACCAAGCCCGCGACGTTGCCACATTTCGCACCAATCTTGCCTTATTTTTATGAGCAAAGTTTTGATAAGAGCAGGCCTTCAAAGATTTTACAGTACATTGCATGGTGGCACGTGGCACTAAATACTCCACTAGGTTAATGAAATATTCCTATATTTTTCAAATTAAAAAAAATCAACGAATTGTTATTAGAAATTATTATGAATATGTAACAATTGATAATTTATTTTATTACGCAATAATAGTTAAATAATTCAAATTTTTCTATGTGATCCTAAAATAACTTCTCATTTCGTTTCAAAATATGCCAAAAATCTTGAGAAATTTGACATAATGGCAGCTTTTCTTCTAAATGTAGTGAAATTTAATTTTCTCAAAAAGGTGAGCTTTTTCTGCCATTTTTTGAATTGGTATCATTGCAAAGAATATATCAGGGATGAACTTGTGTCTGCGTTTTCGAGAAGAGAAATTTTTCTGTCACTCAGACTAGAAATTGAACTCAAAAGAACGTAAACAATGTCAACTGTCAAATTTTTTTACTGAGATGCTTGAAAAAAAAAAGATTTCAAGAAACGTGTTATCTAAAAACCATTTTATATACCTACAAATTATCTGAAAAGGCACGAACAAAAATTTACTCATTTTGAAAATTCGGGTTTTCAGATTCCGTGAATTGTAAAATTTCAACAATTTAACATTCCCGAATTTTCCTAGTTTCATTAAATTTTGCTTTCGGAATATTTCAATCTCGTTAAGGAACATTTTCGGTAATTCAGTTCATTTCGGAAATTTTTATTTTCAGCAAATTTTCTATTATTTTTTCGGCAAAATCATGACGTGCCGTTCGAAATCCCAAGAAATTCTCAAAAGCCCTATAAAATTCTATAAAAGTATGATAGGTTCGAAGGAACTCACTTGTATTTGGAGAATTCTTGCAAACTGCTACGAGCATCAAATATTAAAAAATTTCGTGGAATTTCAGGAGAAAATGAAAATTTACTAATTATATTAAGAGTAAGCACACAAAACGTAATAAATCCACTTAAGTTTTTTTCTCAATGTTTAAAAATATATTGTGTATATGCATGTATGTACACGATGTTTCTTCTATCTTGAGACATCGAAATATCTCAAGAAATACGCATCTGACAAAAAAAAATGTCTGTGATAAAAACTTCTCATTTTCGAGAAGCAAAAGCGATCTCGCAAAAATTTACCCCACCCCCTTCTCCTGGGGGCGGGAGGACCGGGTAACTGTAAAATGTCAAATGAGGTCTTATATTTTTTATTGCAGATTCAGATTCTCAATTAAAAAATACGTAAGTTTTATTGAAAAAAATTTTTTCGATTCGCGCCAGATGGTGATGCATTTGCGGGTTTGCTGGGGTCTCCCCTCGACCGCACACAAAATTCATTTTATACATGATACATTCATAAATTTGAATGATTCTTGCCTACTAGAATTTTTGGTCCATATTATTACCAACATATACTGGATGATGCAAGCATAAAATTAAATTCAGAAGACTACATGATTTCACTAAAGCTGTCCAGAAAACAATATCACACGTTTTTTGGCCAAATATAACACTCAAAATCAAATCAAAAAACTTTTAGAAAACCTGATTTTTCACTGAAGTAGGACTGAAAATATGTCCACATGTTTTCAAGAAAAATTAAAATTGAAAGATTCATTAGCTTTTGTCTCCTTTTTCTCGGTTTTTTCACTTCTCTGACAACTTCCTGCAAGAAAGGTGTGTACTAGATAGCAGAAGGACTATATTTTAATATATTTCAATTAATAAAAATAGTGAAATTAATACAAAGTCGTAATTTGGAATTTATTTCAGTATTTTGATTAATTAACATGTATGAAAATATAGTCCTACCGTTGCACTGTACACTTTTTTATGGCAGAAAGATGTAGGAGTAGTACAAAGCAGAAAAGAATAGAAAAAAGCAAATAAATCTTTTATTTTTCTGAAAAATATGTGTACATATTTTCGGTTATAATTCAATGAAAAACTAAGCTTTTTTCAAGGTTCTTGGTCTCAATTTAAAGGTCGTATTTTTTACGAAAAACGTGTAATTTCATCATATTTTCAATACTACTTTCGTGGATTTTAAGGGACGTTTAAATTGAAGGAAAACGTCAATTTCATACATGTTTGTCAGTTTTAGTGGATTTATGTAGTCCTTTGAATTGCAATATTCATTTTCATCATTCAGAATATGTTTGCAATAATTTAGACTACAAGTTGTATAAGATGAACTGCTTGTAGCATACACGAACTTTCAGGTCCCGTGGATTTGGGAAATTCAAAAAATTCAATAATTTAAAAGTACAACTTCATGTTTACTAATAAAATCAGGAGAGAATTCTACACATAATGTTTATATTTTCAATTTTAACAAGAAAAATTTCAAGTCATGTAACATTATATATTATAAGAAAAAAATTTAACGATATTCATGATTATTATTATTATTATTATTATTATTATTATTCATGACTCATAAGTTCGCTCAAGAATATTTTTAATCAAATCAGTAAAATTCATAGCATACCATTTCAGGCGGCACGGATTCTCTTACATGAATAGTGTACATGCGCATTTCACAGACTGCATAGTTTGAAATGAACCCATTTTGAATCGTTTTTCGCCAGTAACGTAATTTAATGAATACAGTTCGTTGGATTATCATTCAAACATGTATTTACCGAACAGCATAAAAACATATGAAATACGTGAAATTCACGTATTAAATGTATCAAAAATATGAACGTCTTCAATGTCAGTGTTTGTCACATTCAAATGAAGTCTTTTGATATGAATTAGGGCTATTATTTGCTCAACCGGCATGAAAAAGATGTTTATATATTTATGATACGTTTAGTGAATGATTGACAAGAAACCTAATTCGAATACGCTTATTTGCGGAAAAATCAGAATGTTTGATTAACTGTTTTAGTTTGCATTCTATTAGATTGAATAAAGACTTTAACTTTGGAGTGGGAATCGTAGAAAAATACTGGAAAATGTATTGCATTCAACTCAAATTTTTACAGCAGAAAAAGGTTCATTTTACATTTAAGAATCAGCTCTAAATCCTATTCTAACTTTGTTCTTCTGCAGTATAACAGAATCGTTAAATAAGAGCTTGAATTTTATATATAGTGCTGTCATGAGGTAAACGCTCGTACTAATATTAATTAGTTTGAAAAAAAGACAAATATTACTACTTGTTTATCAAAAATATAATACTAGATAAAGAAGTGTCCTTCGGCTTGATAAAGAAGGTTTTTTGTCACCTGAAAGCTTTGTCTCTTTTATTTACGTTACTTCATAATCGTTTTCTCAAAGGTTTTTTTGTACGTACTGTACGGCAAAAAGTATATTTATTAGAAAATAAAATATCGTTTCATAAAGCTTGATAAAAATAGATTTATGACTAAGCTTTGAAGCTGGAATTAATGTTCATTTTTCATTATAATGTAAATCTTAATAAATTACACATTTTTCTGTAGAATATTTCATCATCTTGTAACTATTATTTCAGAATCAAAACTCAAAATACAACTTGAAACTAGAGTGCCTTGTAGTTTTTTTTCATTCACTAGGGAAGATGTTGATTCTTAATAGTGCATTTTATGATCATGAAACTAAAGATCTCAGAAACCTCAATTTCTATTGAACATTTTCCAATACATTCAATATTTGAAAAAAAATCAATAAATTAAAAAAAAATGTTTCTTAACTCTGAACAATCGAAGAAAATTCGAAATTCAAAAAAATATGTAGGCTAATTTATTTGGCGGAGGAATTTGAATTGAGCGTACCCGAAATCTGAGAAAATGCTTGTTCTAAAACTGATCAACTCCTGATGGAGTGGAAATTTTTTCTAACTTTCTTAATAACGTCAAACAATGCATCATTGCACCTGTTCAAGGTCGGTGACCCATATGCCGAGCCTTACTATGAAGAGGTATGCACAACACCTTGTCTTTCTTATGAAATAAGATGCAAGATGAGTAGAACGACTCACCTTCTATTGCGAGCTTTAAAAGATCAAATATTCATAAGTTCGCCAAAAAAAAATGTTTTCACCAAATCAGTTTGAAGGATTGGTATTGGAAGAATTTGGTATTAAATGCTTCCAGAATAAATTCAAAACAATAAAAAATTAGAAAAATAATTTGTCAAATTCAAGCTCCAAAAATAAGATCTTAGAATTAGCCATTGAAAATTAAATTAATTCTTACTAGAAAACGTTACAAAATATTGAGCATTTCAAAGTCAACCTAAAAAGAAAAACAATTTCGATTTGAAAGGATTGAAATTGTGAAATTTCAAAAACTAGAACCATAAAAATCCTGTTTTGTATTATTCTATTTTTATTTTTAATTTTCAATGTTAAGCGACTTTTAGTTGAAGATTTTATGAAATATATATAATTTAAAGTTAAGGAAAATTGGATAGGGAGATTTCAAGAAAAAATAATAATTCTTAATGAAATGTTAAAAATTGAACGATTTGAAAGTAAAAAGTGAAAAATTATGTCTTTTGAATCAAAATGGATCAAAATTGAACTATTTGTAATTGATACCTCAGTAATTGAATAATTTTTCGAAATTTTGAATGGTTGAAATTTTAGAGCTTTGAATTTTCATATTGAACCCTGAATTTTCAATTTTACCCTTTCATAAGTTCTAATTTTGTAACAAAAATCAAAATGGTTGAATTTTAAGGAGCATGATTTCAATTACAGAATTGTTCATTTTCAAACGATTGAAATTTACTTGAAATCATTGAAATTTAGACAACTAGTCGCCAGAATGCGTAGTATTTGGTTTCCATGATGAATGTACTGAATTAAGCGTGCGATTCGGTCGTCTCCATGTTCAAATTACTAAATTTATTTTTGATTTCGAATGAGAAAGGAAATTTATTTACTTGAGGCTCTATCGGCCTAAAGGAATACATTCTCATCATAATATTCGCGCTCGATATTCTGCGCTCACCGCATATTATATACAAATGAATAGTTGAAACGACGATTAAAAATTATTTTGATGTTTTATGATTCGACTTGTGGAGAAATGTTCAACAGCAATTTTCTTCGACTTTCCAAAAGCATAAATTCTACTTTTCTGACTTTTCTTCCTAACTCGCGTCGTTTGGCTCAAAAATAAAAATTGAAATATTCCAATATCATTTTGCACACTTAAAAAACAAACTATGCCTTTTGAAATAAAATGTTTAGAGGAAAGCCTACAGGTCTTTGTTAAAGCAACAATTTTGATATTTTAACTTTTTTTTCGTATCTCGCGTGATTTGGCTCATAATTTGAATTTTCCATTCTTTTACAAAATTCAAAAAGCTGTTATGACAATCTTGTAGGACTTACAAAAAGCAAGGTTTTTCCCTACTTGACTTTTTTTCATATCGTGCATCGTTGGGCTTAAAATAATACCGAGCGCGTTTTGAAGGGGCCCTTGTTCCATGTGTAGAAATTTAAAAAAAGGGGAATTTAAGGCGGAAGAAAAATGCGCTAATTAATCAAATCTTTTGAGTCCAGCAAAAAAAGCTGTGATTTGAAATTCATAAGGGGCCGTCCATGAACCACTGTTGTTAGTATGTTGGTGGGGAAGGGGAGTGTGAGTGGAATAATGTTACGAACTTAGATAAGGTTTATTACTTTTCCTGATGAAAATTCTAAGAAAATTTTCGAATTTTGCAAAGGTGGCCCTGAAACGGTACAGTTCAATCATAACTTGAGAAGTTTGAAAATCACTTTCATATTTCAGACCTTACACCTTTCCCCTATTTTCTCTCTCATTTTTTGGAGAATTTTTTTTCCCTGTTTTTAAGAAACTTCCCCTTATTTCGTTTTTTTTTTTTTTGCTCAAACGCGAACTGAATTAGTGAAACCCGATAGGAAAATCCAACTCTTTTTGATGAAAAGGTAATTATTTCTGGTTAAATATTCAATTATTCACTTGAAAATCCGACTATTTGGTTAAGAAGTAATCTTGTTTTGTCACAAATTCAACTACTTGGTTGAAAGTTGAACTAATTTGTCGAATTTTTTTTCTTAGTTTAAAAATTGATCTCTTTGGCTGAAAAATTAACTATGCCGATGGAAGTTCGTTGCATTTTTGGTTTAAAAGTGATTTCTTCAATCAAAAATTCAACTATTCCATTTGTACCCGTGTAAAAATATTTTGTCTTGGATTTCGTCTTGATGCTGGGCAATAAAGACATTCCCAAGACTTGTTCAACACGTCCTGGAAGTCTGGCTCATGAGACGGAGCAGGACTTCATTTATCTCTTGAACCAGAAAAAAGGTTTCCATTTCCCACCTGCCCTGGCAAAAAAGGTCTTCCTCATACCGTCATAAAAGCTAATCCTTATTTATGTTTAAACAATTTTGTAAATTGATTATACAATATGCATATTGAATGAATCCATTTTATCTAATGTATTTTTGATATTACACTAGTTTTGTGAAAATCCTGAAAATGTTGTCCGTTTTTCCGTATTCCTTACGGTTGAGGAGATCCTTATAGAAAACTACAATATTAATCTTTTTGCAGCAAATTTTAGATAGCTATAGTCGTGAAGACCCACAAATGCTGATTTTTTTACTTTTAAATAGCTATTTTGAAAATTCAACAAAAAATTCATTTAGAAATTTGAGTCTAGATTACCTGGTTCCTTTTTTATTGGCCTTTGGCCAAGACATAACAGAAATCTTCATGTCTTGAGACAAATTCCGTTCGTCTTGCCGAATGCACCCCACTGAGAGCTATCACCCTAAACCCAAAGCAAAAATTTAATGTCTAGCAAGTCTGGCTTATAAGACGGAACCAAACTTCAATGGCTTGGAGACAAAATGGAATGTCTTGGAGACAAAATCAAGACGAAATGTTTTTACACGGGTAGTAGAAAATTTACCTTTTTTATTTAAAACTTCCTCTCTTTGGTCGAAAATTCAACTATTTTCTTGAAATTTTTTTTTATCAAAAATAAATTTTTCTTGACTAGCATTAATTTTCTTTCTAGAAAAGTCATTTTTTGGTTGGAAATTTAATTATTCCATTTTTAGTTGAAAATTTATCATTAATAAGCTGCAAATTCAACTATTCGTACAAAATTTATGTGTTTTCTTGAAAACTCGTCTTTTTTGGTTGAATTCAACTAATTTGTTGAAAATTGATTTTCATAGATGGGAAATTATCTTTCTTTTTGAAAATTCATTTTTCCTGGTTTGAAAGTCAACTGTTTTCTAAAAAATTCGAATTTTTAGCTTTGAAGCTTTTTTTTGTTGAAAATTATCTCCTTTGTTGAAAATTCTTTTATTTGGTTGAGGATTGAACTATTTTCTTAAAAACTCATACTTTTTGGATGAATCCAACTGGTTGAAAATACTTTCTTATTGTTGAAAAGTAATTTTTCAAACTGAGAATTTAACTATTCCATTTTTGGTTGAAAACTTACGCTTCTTATTTGAAAATGGAAATTGTTGGTTGAAAATTCATGTCTTCGTTGGAAATTCGTCTTTTGGCTGAGAATTCATCCTTGTAGGTCTTTTATTTGAGTACTTCTTTAAAAATTCAGCTGTTTTGTTCAAAGTTTGAGTATTTTGTTGAAAATTCAACAATTCTGTTAAAGTCATGTTTTCTTCGTCGAAAATTCAACTGTTTTATTGAAAATTCGTCCTCTTGTATTGAAAATTCATATTTTATGTTAGAAATGTCATTTTTGTTGGTTTGAAATAATTTTTTCTGTTGAAAATTTAACTTCTTTTGAAAAAATTCGTGTTTTTTGCTTGAAAACTTACTATTTGGTTAAATTTCCCTTTCGAATAAATTTCTTCTGTTTTGGTTGAAAATTCAACTCTTTCGGTATTTTGGACTTTGAAATCTTATGCTTTTTTGGAAAATTATTTTTGATTCAATACCGCAGGCACATTCGCAACTAAACTCACTAGAAACGAAGCAAAAAACGCGGAATAAGGGTGAAAATCATATTCAGCGAACGGCTACGCTAATGTCTGGGGTGGAGGGAGAAAGAATAAACTACGTTTGTCAACGAGGACTGACGGTGGGTCAGAAATGGCCAAAAATTTGACAACTTCGTTTCTGGACGGCTCCATGAATTTCATAAGAAAAATTGTTCAAATCGTTTAATGTCCTCTGCTCGGTTTTTGAATTTGAAAATCGAAAAAGAGGTTTTTGTGAGTAAATTTTTCGTGTTGAACTACAATGAATTGAAAATAAGAACAAAATATTTAAGGAAGTTATAATATTTATAAAATGGGCACCACGAAACTTGTCTCTGTTTCCCCATGGAAAGAGTTTTGTATTCGTTACTATTTAAAATGCTCTGGAAGTCTCTATTAAGTCAGTCTGCAATATGTCATTCCAAGAATTTCGTTCAAGGATCAGGGGTCGAAGGGGTACAGAGAACGGCACTCTAATGGCGGCAAACTCGTCCAGTACCGAACTAACAAAGCGAGCAATATCACAAGGGCCTAATTTCGTCAGTTCGCACGGTACGCACCTTCCTTCACTCGCTTTCAGAATTTAGGTTATGTGTTACAAAAAAATCAAAGGAAAATAAGAGGCAGCGTTAATCCTCCATAGCAAACAAACATGTAAAGAAATTCAATAAATATTTTTATTGCGAATGAAAATCACATCTCCAATTCTAAAGAAATCGATTGACCTAGAATATTACTAATTTTATTGAAGTGTAGGGAAGTTATGTTCATTTATAATATTTTGAAAATCGGTTTTATATATCATCAATATAATTGTAAAGCGAGAACACCCGAGATCAAATACAAAGCTAGTTTTAAATTTAGTTCATTACAAATTCAAAAAAAGGTAGACATGTTGAATTTCCGCATGTAGAATTAAAGAAACATGTCATTATACTGTACGTCTCGTTCTCGATGATAGTTATGTAGTTATGCTTGTCATGCTCAAATCCACAACGTTCAAAGCTTTAAACTTCAAATATTTTGGCTCTCTGCCGCCATCTTACCTCGCTCTGCGCCTTCTATACTCATATTGTTTCGTTATGCTTACGAATCCACACGTTTTTTTTTAGTTAAGTTGAATAAAATAAATAATTAACTACACTTCGAAAGTTGTTTCAATAATTTGCTTTTTGTCAATATGTCCAAAAAATGCTCAAAATCTCGATCAAGATGTCGATTACGAGACAAAAAGCGTAGAAGAAATGAAAAAGTGAACAAATTGCAACTGTAGATAGATAACCTAGCAGAGACGGTGAAAACTTTGGCTCAAAGTATTCAAACGTTGCATACAAATGGTGAAGCTGTTGGAAATACACTTACAAAAAATTCAGGTAACACTAATCAAGTTACAAACTAATACCCTCGGTATCAGAATACTTATCTTCCCAAACGAAAGTTGAGAGGTAAAGTCCACACAGCGTTACTGGTTCCACACGACCATATTGAAATTAATGATGGCTGAGTTCAATAAATACATAAACATCACAAGATGCTCAACAAGAGCTTATTTCAATTCCTTTTGCACTCTCTTCATTCTAGAACACGAGATAGACAAGGATGCGGAGGAAAATGACACTGTGGTGGGAGAGAGTCCACCTTCACAGTCAGTCGTAAAGGCTCCAGAGAGCAAGTTGAACAAGCATCAGCTGAAAACAGCTTTCTGAGGGTGCTCGGAATGGACAAAATTTGTACTTACAAAGAGGTTAAGTACCACCCTGAGTTTAAGAGCACATGGTCAGAGTGGATGATTGAAGGACTTCCAGAGAAAAATAAAAAAGACATACTGGAGTTTTACAATAGAAAAGGAAACTTCTATACGGAAGTCCCTAAACTAAATTTAAAACTGAGACCACTGCTAACTAATATCGCTAAGAAAAGAGACCAACATTTTGCTGATACACAAAATTGTGTTAGTACAGCGATATCAGCATTGGGTGCTGCTGTCTCTTTGCTATCAGTGCCACAAGAGGAAGGCTTGGACGAAGGTCTTTTCACAGGACATTTCCTGGACAGGTGGAAAGGAATCGCTTCTGACAGATTCATTCTAGGTTATGTAAATGGGTATAGGATCCCATTCACGGAAATACTTTTTAATTCAATCGCACCAGGGGAAAAAATTTTTTCGCCGAACGAAAGAGAAGAAATACAGTTAGAAGTTAATGAGCTTTTACTGAAAGGTGCAATTGAAGAGTGTGTAGAGTGTGAAGGACAGTTCATCTCCCCTTCCTTTTTGGTACCAAAGCCTGATGATTCAAACCCTTTCATTTTTAACCTTAATAATTTAAATAAGTTCATTGATCCTCCACATTTCAAATTGGAAGACATTAGATCAGCGTTAGGGTTCTTATCTCCAGAATATTTTTTAGGTACCTTGGATTCGAAATATGCTCATTTGTAAGTCCCTATCTACGTTGGCCATAGAAAATTTTTGAGCTTCAGGTTTGGAGGAAAATTATATCAGTTTTTTGTTCTACCGTTTGTTATGTGTACAAGCCCATGCTTATTCACCAAGCTAATGAAACCAGTAGTTAAGAAACTAAGACTCCAAAGGATATAACTATTCTCATACTTGGATGACTTCTTATTCGTAGAAAGGTCTAAAGCTAAATGTGAAGAAAACAAAAGAGAAGCAATCAGATTTTTAGAACATTTAGGATTTATAATAAATTATAAAAAAAGCTCACTGATATCAAGCCAGATTTGTGAATACTTGGGTTTCATTATTGACTCCGTGAATATTTCTTTAAATCTTACTGGCAACAAAAAAAAACAAATTAAGAGTTTAGTAGATGAATTCAAGGTTGGGAAGTCGTTCGAGATCAGGAAGTTTGCCTAATTTTCAGGAATTTTGACATCAGCCTGTGTAGCAGTCGCGTGCGTTTTCATACATTGTAAACTGCTAGACAGACAAAAATTTCTCGCATTGAAATTTAATGGAGAAAATGACGAGGGAAAGATACGAATTAATGAGTCAATGACAGAAGATTTAGTCTGCTGGAGACTAAACGCGACAATCGGATCTCACCCAATAAGAATGCACAAATTTGCAACGAAGATTTTCTGTGACGCATCTCTCACAGGTTGAGGCTGTTTTTGTAAAGGTAAGAAAGCACACGGCTTCTGGGACGAGAAAGAGAGAAAGAACCACATTAATTATCTTGAGTTACTGGCTGCATTTTTCGCAATCAAATGTTTCGCGTCAGAATTGTCACATTGTGAACATCTTCACAGACTAGATAACACTACAGCTACTCCGTATGTTAACAGAGCAGGAGCAGTACAGTTTCCACACTTGAGTGAGTTGTCCAGAAAGATCTGGGAGCGGTGCGAGAAAAGACACATATGGCTGAAGGCATCGTATATCGCATCGACTAAGAACGTAGAGGCCGACAAGGCGTCTCGTGTTGTGGACGTCGATTCGGAATGGGAGTTGTCTCCAATGGCGTTTGATGGCATTAAGCAGCGTTTTAGTCCTTTTTCAGTCGATTAATAATAACCAAAAAATTGTTTATCGCAACTATGAAATCTTACGGACCAGTTTCGTTACAAACGATTGGCCTTTATATAAAATCCTTACTGGAAAAAGCGGGTATTAACACCGAGCAGTTCACGGCATATAGCACCCGGTATGCGTCGGTATTAGCAACGCACAGAAGGGGAGTTCATATTGGTGCCATTAGAGGTAGTGCAGGATGGTCATCAGGTTATAACACATTTTTGAAATTCTACAACAGGCCGATTCAACCTTCAAATGACTAATTTACTCGGGCAATCTTAGAATAGCTTCAGGTAAGATTCATATGTTGAACTTAAAAGTAAAGTTATGGAACAAAATACATACTTTATGAAAAGAGTAGTGAAACATTTTCCTTATAAATAAGAATAACGAATTATTGACAATTACTTTGAAGAACGAGGTAAGATGGCGGCAGAGCGCCAAAATATTTCAAACTTAACGCTTCAAACGTTGTGGATTTAAGCATAAGCATAACTACATAACTATCATCTTCGAACCAGACATTTCATATAATTTCGATGAAACTTCGCCCGCCTTCGGCGGGCTTGTTTGATCAGTCAAATATTTTGTTGTTGTTACGAAGGTCACAATAATTTTGAATTTTTCCCTCGTCATATCGCTTCATTTATCGTACAATTGAGGATTCTAATAGTTTCTTGCCGAAAAAAGTTGTTTTCCAGCCATAGTAGGGGTGACTCCCTTTTCTGCAATCTAACCCACCAATCGATTCTACGGAACAAACTACATAGAGTCCATGTGTTAGACAATTCCTTTCTTAAGCCTGTTGGTTATGTAGCGTAAATATTAGAGATGGACCTAAATAATATAAAAATTTCATTCAACATTTTACTTTATTGTTTCGAAATAACTTAATCAAACAAATAATCCGGTGTACCAGTTTGCTGTAGACAGAAATTATTTTTTTCTGAAATCATTCTAGTTTATTATGAGAAAGGTATTAAGTGAAAGAAAATTGTAATAAATTGAAAATTAATGAACAATTTATGAAGTTATAAACAATTTTTAAAACTATTGAGGCCCGTGGGCAGACAAATAAGCATAAAGAAGAAATTAATTTTGGGATGAGCGCACTTCATTAGAAGATGATTTTTCATATAAAATGATCTGAGCTTTCAATTGCTTAAACAAAAATTGTTTGAACAATTTGTTTAAATCTGTGAGTTACGGAAAAAGTGAATATGCTATCAGACTTTATAGAGAAAATTACACAGATTCTATGTGCTGGAGAATTTTTGTGTCGCATCAATTTGTATTGTAGTATAAATAAATAATTGAATAATACGACATTCTCTTCAGCATTTATTTATATTACATAACAACAAGGGTGGAGAAAGAAATTACCCAATACATGGACCTTATGTAATTTTTCCCGTAGAGTCGAGTGGCGTAACCAGTTTTTCTGTAACTCACAAATTCAAAAAAATTGTAGAAACAATTTTTGTTGAAACAATTGAAAAATCAGTTTCATTTTGTGTAGTGATTCGCAATCTTTAAACTTGAAATTTTAATACGAAATATGATGTCAGTAACACAAAATACCTCTATAAAATGAACTGGAAAAAAACCGGTTATTTTTTCAATCTGTTGGCCGCCAGATAAGATCCGCTTTTTTGAATTTTGAAATTTCAATATCAAATTTGTAATCACTGACTCGAAATACGTTCATAAAATGAATTGAAATAAAATGCGATAATTTTAGGACTTTTGACCGCTGAAACGTGCTTTCTCGCCCACCGTGGAGTGCAATGAAAAGGAATTAAACTTGCACCATTTCTAAATAAAACCGTTATAATTTGTGAAAGACGTGAAGAAATCGGTGCGATGAGAGTTTGACTTTCGTGAATCCGGCATGGAGTTCCTCATATAAGTAACTATAGTGCTTCTAGAGTCTTTCACAAAAGATATTTAAAATCATAACCTCTGGAAACCATTTTATGTGAACTTGAATCCAAAAAAATATACTTAAGATTATGTTTTGATTAACTTTGTTGGAAAGAAAATCACTCAAAACATAATCTTGAATATACGTCACAGCATATAACAATTCACCTAAGAAGGTTTAAAAGATAAGGAAAGTATATATTCAAGACGTTTTCGAATTATGCAGTTATGAGGCTCCTTCGACTCAGGTATATAAGTGGTCCTTTTTTGTAATAAGGAATAGAATTGAGGTGCTTAGTCCTGCACATTGTTGCCACATTCCAGGGCTGGTGAGGTCGAAGTTACATGTACAAACTATTCGTCGCTTATACAGCATCCGTACAGGTATATCGATGGTTGCGGCGATTGGACGTGATAGCTCGAATTGAAAACTTATATGAAATTGCCTTTGGCTGCCATATCAAGCCCAGCTAGAACTTTATCAGTATGTCTGAGTAGACATTATGATCTGTAATATATGGAAAAACGTTGTCAGACCCACAGCCGGTTGAGCCAACGTGGCTTTCTGGCTCGTATAAGCAGTTTAACATATACAAGGGGTTTTTTTACTTGAAACATGGAAATACCTGCAAAAATAAGCATCCAACGAGAAAAATGTCCATGATGAAAATTTTTTATTTTTGAGCGGGAAAAACGACTCCGCAAAAATTTACACCACACTAACACCCCCCTCCCCCCCTAGGGCGGAAGGGAAGGGGAAGGGTCAACTTAAAAATTTCAAATGGGAACCTATATTACCTATATCGAACTCATATCGATCCAGTATATTGATTATTTGCGTTGATCTGCTTCGTAGAAATAGTTAACCAAAACACCGAACAGATCTGGTACATTTCATGGGTAATTCTTAAAATTGGCAACATTCTCTTCGAAATTCGTGCAGTGTTCAGCGAAATTCAGCGCTTTCGAGTTGTAAGTACAAATTTATCTACACCTATACCCCGTTAGTGTGCCACCCGTTTGGGTGCCGGCTTCTCGGTTGTTGTTGGTCGGTTGTTGCGCAATCCACTCAATTATGTGAGGGTGGAGTGCACAAATGCATGCGTGTGAAGGTTTGGGTGTACGCTTGTATGGATGAATGTGTGTCTCGAGTTAAGTTACACAAAAAATTGTCATGAAGAATACATCAAGCCTGAATCATCGCAATGTAAAATAAATAAGGAAATCATGTATAACGAAGGTGCATCTATACACGCTACGCGAGCGAGTATACATACACACACGCGACATCGCACTCGATCTCTCTCTCTCTCTCCAATGCCTTACATAGCACTGTCTTCTTCTTGCGCACAGACATGCTGCTCTCAAATAGCTGCGAAAAACCGCCGGGTCTCGACCGTTCATATACTCATTCTCCGCTCTCTCTTTCTCTATTCTCATCCTCCTATGATAAGTATGTCTCTGTCCCCGCCGATCAACTCAAACACTGCACTGCCTGACATCACGAGCACGTGAAGCATCAAAACAACGCCACGTGCCTGCTCAGTAATAATGCAAGGCTAAAATGCTCAATTGTTCATACCAAAAATTAAGGTTGGAAATAATAAATATTAAACTAAACTCTAGGTGAGAATTCCAACCTGCATCAATTCTGATGCGAATGGAATTCAAAATTTCTTTTTTTCAAAAAGAAAGGAATATGAAAGATTTCGAAACCCCTTGCTTTTGCTAAATGCTGACGAGGTTCCTGCCTCGCAGGTGCTAAAATCCAAGCGAAGGCATTTTAGCTACACGGATTTCGCACAACTGCAAGAATAGTTGCAAGTCGCACTGCAATCCCCTTTCATTTTTATCCAAATTCCTCAAATCAGCAAAAAATCCTACCTAATGATTCCTGCTATGAACTGTCGAGGCACATCGAACAGAAGTCATCATTTCAGTTACCTGAGCAACCTGGCACGGGCTGGAACTACTCAGAGTTCTGCTCCTCCGGAGTTCGAGGTCGCGAAATCGAAGTAGTATCTTCCCGGAAATTTCAGTCCGTAAGTCGCAACCACGTCCTATCCCTGTCAACGAAATATACCTTTTTGTCCTGGTAACGGGAGTGAGCCGCCGGAATCGATTAATTTAACCAGGGGTGATAGATTTTACGATCAGGCCGTAAAATGAATTCAAATCTGTGACCGATGGGAGGCAGGATCGTAACGAAAGCATTAAGTGTCTTTTTGCGTGCTATCCGGCCTGTGAAAAACCAGAATTTTGAGATTAGTCCAGAAGAAATTGCCGCCTTTTCGAATCTCAAACCGAAAAAGAGCAATTCTCTCGTACGACTTTATTTCCTTTAAATGGGAAATAGATATACGAGGTGTGTCCGAAAAGTATCCGACCTACGTACATATCTCCGCAGTGGTGCTATTCTCTGTCATCCGGGTCGTGGCATCCTTTGAAGTAGACCCCATTTGATTAAACCACGCGTTATCGTGGTGAAGAAGCCAGTCACCGCTTGACCAGAAACGCGGTCGTTTTCTTCTCACGGCATCACGCAATC
>JAUMHM010010346.1:0-17633 GCA_032362435.1 Melikaiella ostensackeni
ACTTTCTGAAACGGCGAGTGCCGCCAACCGGTTCACCCCCCACCACGGGAGTTTCCGGACCTGTATATAGGACCGTGCCCTCGGTATAATGCAAGGTGCAACTCAAGAGAATGCCCCGAAAATGCATGAAGATTTACGGTCACGGACTTGAAAATTTACCAAGCCGTGCGGTACAGAATCAAAAAAATCTCGTTGTTAATGTATGTGTAAGTTCTACAAATACATCAAAACCCTCCAACTAATCTGCTTCATATAGATACAATTTTAATGGTAGTAACTTACAAAGCTAAACTATAGTACGCTATAACCGACGAATCGCACGCATGACGCTGGGAGTATTGGAGATTTAAACATGCTATGCGACACTGTCGGCCCCTATGCGAACTAACCAATATGGCCGTGGATGACATATTAAATATGCGTAAAACATCACGAAAACCAGCAAGAACATAGCGTTTAACTGTAATGATCGTCCAACTAAATAAATAAGTGCTGTAATAAGTACCTCTGATGAGCAGAATACTTTCGAGCTGATAATTATTTGCTCCAATAATGGAATTTGATTGAATTTTTCAGAGTGCCAAAGCTTCGAAGTGTTAAAATAAAAAAATGAAACTTATGTGGAAAAATTGAAGTTGTAGATAAACACAGTGAGTGGTTGAGAACTTTACACGTGATAGATCATAACGTCAAGAATTTATTTGTCTGCTCCTTGCATTTTAATGAAAATGATTACTGGTTTCCGGATTTTTATATTAAATATTACTTGAATCGATAATAATAAATATTACTTAACGAAAATTTAACCGTTATGATATAATGTTTTTACTGTTTCACAAAGCTAGACGCAAAAAACGTACAGTCCATATATTCTACACGCACAGTTTTATTTCAATTCTTATTCGTCACTATTAATTAATAACCTTCCTGTTATTTCGTGTGGTTCTGAAGTTGAAGCACTGGTTTGAAGAAACAATGAATATATTTCAACTTTTTCGCGAGTTTTTATGGTAGCTCCGCACATTAAAATCATACCAGAATTAAGAGTATTTTGGCCTTCGATCATATTTCTGGATGCAGGTGTAGCTGTTGCGCACCTACACAAACTATCTAAGTCCAAAAATACCATTTTGTAAACTTAAATACACTTTTTAATTGAATTATTGCTACTACTCCAAATCATCCATATGGCTTCCGCGGCCATGTTTATATGGCACCGCAGCACTCCTTTTGGCGCGGTGGATGTTTTCATTCGCAGTAAATTTGAATCGTCCTTATATACTAACCAGTAAAATCGTAATTCGTCCATTCCTGCTCTGAAAACATTCTCTGAATAAAAGTGAAGCCTCTCGAGAGTAAATGCGAAAATTTAATGCTTCTATTTTGAAATTTTCAATTTATCTTGCAAGAAATTTTATTTGTTGAAAGTATTTTCTGTCGAATACTTCCTGATTTATTACATCATTCACCCTTAATTATAACCTTTCACCTATTCCATTGCACGACTTGAAAAATTACAGTGCTACTTTATATTTTTTAATGTACATTACATAATATACTCATAAAAAACTATTAAATAATACTGATGCTAGACAAAACATTACCGAAACGCCACTATATGCAAATTTCACCACAAATTTCGGTAATGATTACCAAGAAAATTTTCTCCGTGTACGAAACAAAATAACTGCCAGTTTTTGGAGCGGACGTCATAACCTAAATATTTTGTCTAACCGCGCGCAAGTCACAATTACACCTGACAGGAGATATATTGTTATCCAGTTTCGTTATTTTTTAACTTTAAAAGTACACTGCACGATGACAAATCGTAAAAAGCTCGAATATGAGCTAAAGACATCTAAGAATGTCGGCCATCTTGGCCTTACTTGTTACATGACCCAGAATCAGATCATTATGATCTCAAAAGTCGATCATTTATTCCGAATGATCAAAATGCTGTTGAGTTCGGTATCATTTTTGTTGCATATCAAAATAATAATGATTTTTGTATCATTTTGAATATTATTTTTTACTGTGCATACTAGAGGGCTCTTAGAGAATTTCAAGGCGCATTTTTTTTCCTCTTTTAAAACTTTGTGGGTCTTGTGGTTTTTGAAGTAATTGGTAAAAAGTAGATTTTTTCGAATACAAAAAATTTCAATCTTCTTCCACTTCAACTCGTGCTAACTTAGCCAATTTTCAGAATTTTCCGATTTTATTGAAACTCAATTACGTGTTTGAGTTTTCTGAAACTGTTTAAGAAAGGAAAACGTGAATATTTTAATAAACAAAAAAGGTTTTAATTTTTTTGAGACTTTGCAAAAATCATGAATTTTAACCTATAAGCGTTTCGTTTATAGAGCAAATTTCAAGCAACGCTAAACTTCCATTGAGAAAGTTGTTGATTAAGGTTCATAGAAGTTTTCTAGAAAGTTTTATCACAATCGGATTAATGGTTAAAAAATTATGAACGTTTTAAATTGCAAGCGTCAATCTTGACGCTGCCCTATGCAAGTGTCTCCTCGGCTACGAACGTGTTGCATTGGATTTATTTATTTCCTACTGACGAAGAAAATGTTTCAGTTCGGAAGAAATTTTTTTGTAATTTTTTTTTTGTTTGGGTAGAAGAAGAGTTGAAAATGTTCAAGAAAAGATTTCAAATAAGCAGCCTTCAGAAAATTTGGCAGATGGATCTCTCGAAAGTCGTGTTAAATTAACGGAAGATTGGAAAAGAATGATTAAAGAGCATTGTGAATCAATCCCACATCACAGTTCACATTACAAACGAAATTCCAGTAATCTAAAATATTTTTAAAATCCTTTATTAAATCTTATAGAACTTGACAAATTGGTCGGAGAATATTATTCAGAGAAAACAGGGGCTAAATTCACTTTAAGTGAAACTGCTTATGGTAATTATTTTAACCGTCATTGAAACTTTTCTGAAAGAAGCAGTCTGTGCTGTGAATTTGATTTTGCACAGAATTTGCCATTACCAAAATTACCCGTGTCCGCACAGTTTTTCCTACGTTTAGTACGTTTTTTTTTTAATTTAATGTAAATACTACGAGACTTATATGTTCCCTATTCTTGAGGGAAGGGTGCAAACAATGTTTGCAGTTTCATTCAATACACGGTATTAAAAGAATTTGATAAAAGCAAATTCAACACCATAACTCTATTTTCAGAATCATGTCCCGGACAAAATAAAAATTACACAATGTTTTATTTTTTTTTGTTTTATTGACGATTTATTTGCAGAGTGAAATAAAATATGTTTCCAGTTCGAGGACATTCTTATTGCCAGTGCGATAGCAATTTTGGCACATATTCGCAAAAATTAAAAAGATAACGAATTGATTCTGAAACTAAATATGTGGAAATTATTCGCAATGCTCGTTCTTGTTCATTTACAGTGGTCGAGAAATATGAAGATCTTCTGCAGGATTTTGAAAAAAGTTTCAAAGGCAAAATGCAAAAGCCACAAAACTTGCAAATCAGTCAAGCGTTCGTTTGAAATTTTTTTCCTGATGAAAAATTGGATGTTTATAACAATTGCGAATTGCAAAATCCAATCTCTTATTTCTTTAAGCTTACACTTGAACTAGAAAAACTTTCGAAAAGTCCTCCACCTCGAATTGGATTAAAAGCGACCAAAGTTAAGGATGTCAAAAATCTTTATAATTATTTGAGCGCTAAAGGAAAATAATTTTTCTAAAAGTATTTTTTTAAAGTAGCAACTCAGAGTCCAGATACCAAAGAAACTGAAGAGAGTGACGAAAATGATTAAAAGTAGTTTTTAATAAAGTATTATTTCAATAACTTATTGTTCCAAATGTCTAATAAATAAATTATTTTAATGCTAATCTCTTAAGTATTATTTTGGTATCCGACTTGACCTTCATCTTGTCCACTGCAACACATTCGGAGCCGAGGAGGCATATGCATTGGGCAGCGTTAAGGTTGCCGCTTGCAATTTAAAGCATTCCTAATTTTCTAACCATTTATCCTATTGTGCTAAAACTGGTATAACATCCATCAAATGTGAAAGCATTTTTTTATCATTTTTCAAGTGTTTCTGTGCAGAAATTTAGAAAGGGTTTTAGTGGGGCTCTGACGAGTTTTCCCGATTTCCAATCGGGCTCTGGTAGGGAAAATTAGTCGGAACCCTACAGATAACGTAACGCTTTGGTCGTTGGAGGCCCTACTAGACTTTTTAGTAGTGTTCTAGTGGAAGACGCCCTTCCACAACGTATCATCGTAATCGCATAAACCGCAATCATAAACTCATTTCCATCGCAGTTTATTTCTTTGTCTGAAACTTCTGAAACAGTTAACGTAATTAGATATTTTGTAGAGAAAGTTTAATAAAAAACAATATACTTAAGAAGTGTAATAAAGAAATGTAAATTGCTTAATTATAATTGATTCATTTTGATTTTCTTGTACCACGCTTTTTGTACGTTTAGTTGACATTTTTTGTATTATATTATGGGTGAATATTTTTATTGAATTATGTTATTATCAAATTATATTTAATGCTAAATTATTAATACATTATTTACCTTCTAAATTGTCTTCAGAGTGGGCACCAGGCATCATAACCTTACTCTCATCGCATTCCTATCCAACTTTTTTAATTAGGCGGAACTTTTTGCTCCGCAATCATTCCTACTCTTACAGGCGCCTTTTATTTTTCATAGTTTCAAAAAATAATGCGAAACACAATACAAAACTATAGCTTGAAAAAAAAAATACAAAATTCAAAAGCACTGGGCGATGCACTGCACAGTTACACTTAACTTAATCTCTCTAACTTTACCATAAGAAGTGTACAAAATATGTACACATATGAGCGGCTCCAAAACAGGGATCTAGTGCCTCAAATCAAGTTTTAGAGAAAAACGCGTTTTAAAATATAACAAAAAAACACAATTTCAGCATACGGAAACCGTCAAAAACCTTAAAATTGATATCTTAGACAATGAGGCAAATATCTGAGGAATTCGCTGGTCGGGGATAGAACGAGTTTTTTCTAGACAAGAAATTCTGGTCGAAGACCCACTAGATACAGATAAATTCGCCATACCTATATGAAGCATGGAATTCCTCACTAGAGCCCGACAGGCCCCCATCAGTTTTTCCTAACTAGAAATTCTGATAGGGGCCCCATCAGAACCTTACTTAAAGTAGGGAAAGGTGGCGAAGTTTCTGCATGGGCTAGATACATGAGACATAATTTACTGTAATCCCGAGACTTAGAATCTTTGGACATTTTGCACTTCAAGGCAAGCGATGGTCAAGCATTACATAGTTATCATTTGTAAATCCAAACTAGTCAAAAAATGTCGAACAAAGTTCACCAACGACGGAACGTAGAAATAGAAATGAGATTTCAGCCTCTACTTGTTCTCGCATTTTTGACAGGTTGGTTGGTGAGGTGATAAATATTTCAGCCAATAAGAAGGAGCAATGAATGTACGCCAACGAATGATCACCATGATCACCTATGATTGGCTGACAACAGACATTATTTCTCTCAGGCAAATACGAATTCACCAATCAGAAAGCACAATAATTACATGTATCATTCATTAAGGAATGCTGTGATTGGAGTCTTAGAGAGCAATCTCAAATTTGTATTGACCGAAATTCGAATCGCAAAAATCGGCCAAGTGCTGTAAAAAGTCGCCCAATTTGTCGCCCGGCGACTTTTTAAATTCCTTGTCGCCGCAAGCCTATATCAAGTCACCCAATTGGCGATAAATCGCCCAATCTGGCAAGTCTGGGTGGAAGTTGTGACGCTGCCACTTCTGATTGGCTTGCTTTGCGGATGGTCAAAAAATTAACAATTTCAGAGTGTCGATCTGCGTAGAAAAACGCGGATCCTCAAAAGTACGCCGATTCAGTATTGTTTTGAGTTGCAACAAAATGAAAACTCCGGGAAGTAAAAATGCAGCTATTTTCATGTTAGAGTTTCACATTTGAAGTATTCTCATTTTGAGAAAAAATCTTGTCTCGAAAACATAAGAAATGAGCTACAACAAAAAAGATCCTACTGTTTTTCTGTGTGATCATCCTCTAGTGAGTGTGATCATCTGTGGATATTAAAACAGACTATAAAATTATGGTCTGTCTGACTGAAGTAAAAATTATGGATGGTACTTGATACAATCTAGATTCTAGAAAATTAAACTGACCATCTAAATTTTGACACTTCAAGTTTGACTATTCATTTTTCTCCGTCATATTGTAAAATTATGTCTGAATTCATGTATATGTGCTAGATTTAATTTATAGGAATAAAGCATCAAAACTCTTCTTCCTGAGGTTCTTGACGATGCGGAATTCGTTGCATGATGCAATTTTTGATAGTTTTAGGAGTCCTTCACGTTGGATCCAACCTTTGAAAGTCAAGTTTCATGCTAATCGCATCATTTTTCATGATAATACAATATCATTATCACAGTAAATCCTGAGATATCGAAACTGCTGCAGCTCAATTCAATCTTCCATTTAACATCAAAATGATCCAATCTAGTAGATAAAAAAATCTACTAACCCAATTTCGATATCCTAGCAACCAACAGTCGCGTTATTTTTTATTTCTGCAACCAGACGGAAAGAAGAAATTTATGTGGGAACATAAGGTGCTACAAGTGCTATAATGTGTTATAGCCATAAGGTGAAACTTTTTCAAAAAGGGCCCGATGTATTTTTTTGTTTTCGGTCTTAGAATGTCCGTGGAATTATGAACTATAATAATAATCAGTTGCAAATTCCCATATACAAGGGCCTTGCAATAAAAGTTGGTTCAGCCCCACCTTGAAACATTAGTGGAACTTATGTAGCAAACAAAACAGCTGATCCAAGATAGTCTACTATATATGATGATAGTGATAACCTATTATTGATGATTTTACTATTTGAAAATGTGTGGATGCTGTTATAAGTTGATAATCTATGATTGATGATATTATCTGAAGATGGTGTTATGTGTTGATGATGGAAGGATATGATGTTCATTTTTTGCATGCTGCGATTACCTCCAGCATTTTGACATTCACCATATTTGGTTTTCCATTTTGAATGTTTATATTTTGAAGTCAATTTCGAATTCCGCAAAACGTAAAACCTCAAAAAACTGAGTTTAATCCTATTCGCATCATCTTTCGTGATAATATATTTAATTTTGAAATTATATTCCAATTCAGTGACCTCGGGAATGAAAGCTGTGCGTGGTTATTTCTTCACAGTAAAACACCGCCGAAATGTCGAAAAATTAACCAACTTGGCTCAAATGGACCACTCGATTTCGCCATTTAAAAAAATGCCATGGGTTAGCGCAAAATAATTTCAAAGGAAAGGGTTGCTATTAAAATTTTTTAAAAGCCCAGTAGCTCGTTCTCAGTAAGTTTTAAAATAAATCGATTTTGTCAAGATAACCATTTCCACGAAAGTTTTGCTGATCTAATTATGAAGCGAGCGATCCGAATTCATAACTCATTCTTATCGAATAACTTCGCGGTATCGTTCAACATGATATTGAAACTCATATGCGTATAAATTTTCAAAGTTAATTATTTGCAGCGAAAACAAACGAATAGTTGTGATTATAAATTATTTCAATGTCATTTCACCAAAATAATATTGTAACTCAAAATTTAGATTTAAAAATAAGGACACATGAAAACCCAGGGTATCAAAATGTTGCAAACAGTTGACAACTACATTATGTAAAAAATGAAAACTACCAATTGCGCAACGTTTTGATGCGATTTTCCAGCTCAATTTGATACTAGGGCATTTTGTGTGGAGAAAGCGAACATAAATGCATAAGTCCATTTTTCGTTTTTCGAGAAATTTAGGCAAATTTAGCATCTCAAAAACAACATTATGAAATTTTAATATCGTCAGTGCGCTGAAAAGCAATTTTAAATTGTTTTTTAGCACACTCACGTTTTGAAAATTTCTTAAAGTTGTTTCTGAGATGCTCATCGAAAAACGAAAAAGGACTGACGCATTTATGGCCGCTTACTCCTCAAATATAAATGAGAGGTCGCTACTTTTCTTACTTTTTCGTCATTATTTTCAACAAAATTTTCCTTATTACATTGGTACCTTAGTAAAAATAAGTAAAAATAAGAATTTAATTTGTCGAGTTCCATGCTAAAATTAATTTAAAGAGTCACTCATATGAAATTTGATAGTGTAGATAAATCTTCTCTGCGAAATCTGAGCCACATTCGACATTTGGTTACTACCAAATTCTTTCGCATGCTGGTTAGTTATTGCTTCTTGATTGTATTTTTACCATTCATAAACAATAATGTGCGTACGTGTTCAACTCGAATGACTGTCTCGTCTTTTTCTTATGAAGTTTTGATTTCACGATTCAAAGAAGCTATTCGCAAGGGTAAAAGAATGAAACCTTGATAATAGAGTCGACTAAGAACTGAACCTTAACGGAACGGAAGTAAAGTCTATGGCTTTATGTCTCTCTTTATTAAATTTGAAAAAAATTGAGAAGAAAATAAACACTAACGAAATCATCTTATGTAACTAAAATTGCACGAGAAGCCATTAAATGTGAAAAGTATGTTTCCAAAATTTTGTATGATAGGCTCATTAGACACTGTGTGATTTCAGTTACAGAAGATGACTTTGTTGAAATTATGTTTCTTGTTAAAATTTTTTCGAAACCTTGATTCTCTTCTGCATACACAGGAGGATAAACCACTCTGATTATTCATGCCTTATAGCATATACATGCAATAAAGCAAGGCCAATGTTCTGATAAACCATTCGGCATTATGTACATATCCTGACTTTAAACGGTCCAATATAATCATTTTAGAAATTCTTACATAAAATTTGCAATGGAAAATTCCTATACTATTAAAAAAATTAAATATGTTTTTCGAATTTATAATCATTTAAATATAATCATATGTCAATAAATAAGAATAAAGAACATAAAATCCGTAAAGTAAAAACCAATAAATACTCGTAGAATCCTACCTAATGAGAATAGAGGAAAGTATCGATTTATCTAAAAGTGTCTCTCTACAATGACAATAAACGATCTAAACGATGTGATTGATTTATGTAGTACTTTCGTTCAAACAGATTGTTTAAGTTTCAATTCACTGTCTAACATAGGGCGACCTGTAACTTTCTACCGCCTTTCCACCTACATTTTTTTTATTTTCTTGATAGTTGCTACTTTGCTAGTAAATCTTTTGCTAGTAAATCTTTAGCTACTAAAATCCATGCACTTTCGCCGGCAGTAGCACAGTTTACACACTCAAAAAACGATTTAGTTGAATCAACAGAATTTTTGTTGGTTTAACCATAGAATATAGTTATTATATGGACAACAAAATATTTTGTTTTAACCAAATATTTTGGTAGATGGACTATTTGGTTGCGATAGTCAAACATTTTGTTGGATCAACGAAAAATTGTTTGATTCGACCAAATTTTCACGTATATCCAAGAAAACATTTTTTTTGCCTCAAGACAGTTTTTTTCTGAGTGCATATTGTAACCTGTTAATATGCATGTCTTACCTTTCTGTATACTGCTTTTGCTATATGAGAGATCCAATCAAACATATGTGCAGAAAGCAATGCAAAGTCTTAAATTCGTAAGTTCATCAGTTTATCTTTATCTGAGAAGTTAACGCCTTCTTTATCACTTACTTCACCGTCTAAATGCATAAACACGAGTTATGCTGAAAGAAAAAATGCTTTTTTTGTTTGAAAAAATTCAGTCGTAGAGACTCAAAAAGTGCATAAAAAATTTAAATTAACTTTGAACTAATAATTCGATCTAATATCCCTTCTTTGATAAATACTCGAATAAATGCCTTATAAGTAAGGACCTCTAGTTTATGCGAAGCGCATAATCGCATAATATGTCAAAATTGAGTATGACTCAAAACTTTCATGTTATATAAAGATTCCATGTCAAATATACTTAATTTAACGTCGCATTAAAACTCATAATTTTGGAATTTTCGGTTAATAGTGTATAATTTTGTAGTTTTTGCGAAATATACGTAAAAAGTTGCAAAAAATGTATTTTTCAATTTTTACACATCGAAATTCGTCAGTAAATTTGAAATATAAATATTTTAACTCATATTAGATAATTTTCTCAAATCAAATTGTAAAAAAAAATTGTATTTTGAACTTCGCGTAGTTTTTCCATTCAACTTTAACATAGGTATTTTAAGGGTTCGTTATTTCATGTCGAAATTCGAAAGCAGAACAAAAATGGTTGAAATTAGTTAATGTCTTTCGTTCAGTTTTTGAATTTGAAAATTGAGAATGATTTTTCTATGGGAATAAACATTGTGGCGAATTTTGTGTACACTGTAAAAAAGTGGTTGAAAATTACAAGTCGGTTTGTAAAAATTTTACTGTGATTCATGTGTTAATTCTACAAGTTTATTGTGAACTTGCAGTGATTAACGGTGGAATTCCACAATTTTTGTACCAATTTTACCGTAAAAGTGTAATATTACTACGTATATCAGTGTACATTAAAATACCAGTGATTAACGTGGTAAATTTCAATCGTAATGTAATCTTTCATTTGTGAAATTTTACCACGTGTAACGTTGAAACCTTACACTTTTTTTTTTGTAAAATTACCACGTTAATCGCTGTATTTTTACACTTTTTTTGGCAAAATCACCACATTATTCTCTGGTATTTCCATTTCAATTTTTACTATGATAAATGTGGTAATTTTCGACCACTTTTTTACAGTGTAATATTTTTTGTGGTAAACAGTTATAAAAAATTAAAACCAAAATTTGTTGAGCAAGTTATAAAGTTTTGAAAGTGTGCACAAAAAACATGTTTTTTTTTGTAAATTAAGTTAATTGCAAATTTAAAAAAAAGTTGCAGGTACATGTCGAATCGCTACAGTTGAAAACACAGAAACGTGTCATTATTCTGTTGTTATGGCAAAACAAAATTTTCATTATTTTTAAAGCGTTGAAACCTTTTGAAAATGCAAAATTCACGAGTTGGAAACGCTTTGAAAAGTATGAACAAATTTTTTATACTAACAAAATACTTACATGTTTCTTCGATTCAAAATGAGGAAATTTCAAATACTACACGTACAACTTTTATTTAAAGAATGTGTAATTAACTAAATTCAAACAACGTGGTTTTATACGCTTTCAAACATTTTTATCTTGCACAACAAATTTTTGTTCAACTTTTATTTATTGTTGTTCAGTACTAAAAACTGTCGCTAAAAATAATTCGTTATAATTTTTGAGCCCATAGATAATTTTATTTTTCTAATTCGAAAACCAAACATAAGACATTAACAATGTTTTTCCTTCTTTCGAGTGTCAAACCAGAACTTTTTTTCTACTCGGCTCAAATGATTCGATTAATTTCAGCATCTTTACTTCACTGTTGGTGTGGTTATATTCTTTTCGGTTCAAACATTGATATTTTGATATTTTCTGGAGTTAAAAATTTCATCTTTTGCTTTCAAAAAAATGTAATTTTTACAACGCATAATTCAATTTTTTGTTGCATAATTTCGCATAACAATCAGTTTTTGGCACATAATCCAGACATTTTGAACGTCAGAAAATACTGGCTATGACTAACAACGGTACATCAACTTTTTAAGTTTCTAAATTGTAAAATAATGTTTACTTACCTCTTAACGTTATCGATTGTCTTTCTACCGTAACAGAAAATCATCATAAAAATTTGCCCTGTCTAGTGTATTTTTATTCAGACAAAGTACGTCGAATTCGAAATACAAACAAAAATTTAATTAACAATCATGCCTGATCCTTATACGCATTTCTTCAATGCTGGTGGCGTAAAAGAGGTCCTGTGAAATGCAAATGGTTTATTAATTTTCCACTAAAAAATAAAAAACCGGTTATTCATTTTGGTGTAGCAGAAAACCTTTTACCACTGACGTTGCGGATGACGACAAGAAACTAAAGTGACGCATTTCATTGAAACTAGACCGGTTGTCAGACTGACATTTGTCTTTAATTCAGTCGCGACTTGTATGTTGTTTATAGCTATTTATAGTACAGCAAACGGTACAGCTCGGTGTTATATGTTTTTTATGTCCAAATTACTGAATTTGTTTTTAATTTCTAATAAAAAAGGAAATTTATTTACTTAAGGCTCTATCGACCTTACGGAATACATTCTCATCATAATCGTTCAGTGACATCTTTACTAGTTTTTTGAAAGACGTCATAATATTCGCGCACGAATTTCTGCGCTCGCCGTATAATATATACAAATAAATAGTTAGAAAGACAATTGAAGAATTACAGGTATCTTAATGATTTACGATTTTTCTTACAAAGAAATGCCTAACGTCAATTTTATTTTACTTTTTAAAAGTATAAATTCTACTCTTCTTAATTTCAGTTTAGGCTTAAATTTAGTCTTTTTTTTACTAAAACCGAAATTTACATTTATTTGGGTCTAAATTTAAGTTCAAGCAAGACTTCCATGGAAGTTAAGGGCGCTTTTCAGGCAAAAAAAATTTTTTTAAAGAATTTTTGAACAGGCTTAATTTGTGTTCGATAGTGGCTAGTTTGAAGGCTCCCATCCTATCAGCTAGTTTTTAATGGGACTACTTCATTTATTTGATAAACATATCAATTATTTATTTTACGAAATGACACATCTCATATGCGAAAAAGTAACCAAACACATACATGGTGATAGAAACGAAGAATATTTCAAAAAGATTAGTTCATCCTACCTATAATTTTTTTTTTAATTTCATAAATTTTTTATCAAAATTGTGGATGTCCCGCCCAACCTGCTGCATTGGAGCCCCTGCTTAATTTTTGATCAAATTTTTTTCGAAAAAACAATGAAAATATCTTTTTTTCTGGATTTGGTTAATGAGATACTTATTTACAATTTTATTCAAAGTATTATTCATCAAATTAGTTCTATTCGAACGGAAGAAACAGTTCTTTTAAATTCTTTTGAATCCTTTGGAATTCACTTTAATTTTTTGTAATTCTCCCGGAATTATTTTGAATTCACTTGAATTATTCTAAATTCACTCAATTCTACTCAATTTTACTCATTTTTTTCAATTCACCCTGAAATATTTTATACTCACATTGAATTCTTAGGCATTTCATAAAATTCTTTTGAATATTCTCGTATTTTTCTAAATTCATTCTAAGTTTGATGAATTTCATCGAATTCTTCTCATTCCTCTCAAATTCCATTAAATTCAGTCGAATTTATATATTATATATTTTTATTCAATTTGTATGGATATTTTTTACTTTTTAATGTTTGGTTGACTTCACTCAAGTTATTATGAATTTCATCAAAGTTTCTTGAATTCCCCTAAATTCTTCTAAATCCACTCCAAGTTTACTGAATAACAAGAAATATATAATTAAATTAATAAATAACAACGTATTAATATATAAAAATTAATAAATCAATGAAATATTTTATATTAAAAATTGTTTTCAATTCATTTGAATTGATTTTGAATTTACCCTGCATTTTTATTAACTTATCCTGAATTCTTTTAAATTTGTTGGAATTCTCTTGAATTTTTTTCAAATCTCTCTGAATTCTTTTAAAATTCACTTTAATCTTTCTAAATTTATTCCAAATTTAGTGAGGCAACGCATTTTTTAATATTTTTTGAAAATTCACCTTGAATTTTTATGCATTTCGTCTGATTCTCCTCATTTCCCTTAAATTCCTTTTAATTCAATCGTTTTTTTTATTTATTGGGGTTTTTTCCTTTAATTCACCTTCATTCTTATGCATTCACTGAAATCTGTCGAATTCCCTTGAATTCTTTTAAATTCACTCCATTTTACTGAAATCAATGGAATATTTCAGATTGAAAATTTTTTTTCCATTCATTTGAATTCATTTGGAATCCACCCTAAATTCTTATTAATTTATCCTGAATTCTTTTGAATTCTTCGGAATTTACTTGAATTTTTTGTTAATTCTTTCTGAATTATTTTGAGTTCTCTTGAATTCTTATAAATTCGATCAATTCTACTCAATTCAATGGATTTTTTTTTAATCACCCTTAAGTCTTTGAAACTCACATTGAATTCTTAGGCGTTTCATCAATTTCTTTCGAATTCTCTTGAATTTTTCTAAATTCACTCCAAACTTGATGAATTTCATCGAATGCTTCTCATTTCCCTTAAATTTCTTTAAATTTACTCGAATTTTATTTAATTCGTTGTTTTTTTTTTAAAATTTGTTTTCAATTCACTTATATTCTGTTTAATTCGCCCTGAATTCTGTTCACTCTAGTAATTGGTGTAAAAATAATTTACTCAATTTAATGGAAATTTTTTTGTTTCTAAAATTTTGTTTACTTCACTTACGTTACTATGAATTTCATCAATGTCTCTTGAATTCCCTTGAATCTCCTAAATTCACACCAATTTTACTGAAATCAGTGGAATACTTTAGATTTTTCAAATTTCTTCCAGTTCATTTGAATTCATTTGGAATGTACCCTGAATTTTCATTAACTTATCCTGAATTCTTTTGAATCATTTGGAATTCTCTTGAACTTTTTTAAATTCTTCCTGAATTCTTTTGAATTCACCTGAATTTTTCTAAACCTAATCCAAATTTAGTGAAGCCAATGCATTTTGTAATCTTTTTTTAATTCACCTTGAATTTTTATGAATTTCGTCGGATTCTTCTCATTCCCATTAAATTCCTCTAAAATCACTCGAATTTCATTTAATTCATTGTATTTTTAGTTTTTAAATTTTTTTTCAGTTCACTTAAATTTTGTTGTATTTGTCCTAAATTTTTTTCTTTCTCATTTTACTTAATTTGATGGAAATTTTTCGGTTTTCGAAATTTTGTTCAATTCACTCAAATTTTTATGAATTTCACCAAAGTCTCTTGAATTCTCTTGAGTTTTTCTAAATTCGCTTTAATCTGACTGAAATCAATGTAATTTTTGGATTTTTTTCAATCCTCTTGAATTCCTTTGAATCAAACTTAAATTGTTTTTAATTTATTTTCAATTCCTATGAATTTATCCTAAATTCGTTAGAATTCACTTGGATTTTTTATAACTTTCATTTTATTCTTTTGATTTCAAAAGAACGTTAGTCACATTAGTCACTTTCAGTCACTTTTGGGTTAGAAATGAATCATTGTTGGTCACATTTTCTGTTTAAATAGGTCACTTTTTCACTTTTTAAAAATTAAATTATGCTGTGGGAGCCCTGAGTACGTTTTTGAATTTTGAGGTGTAGCATTTTTAAGTATTCCTTTTTACTGTGCACACTCAAAAAAAAAGTTTGTTTTAATCAGAAAAACTTTTTTTTTCTTATACACATGGAAATTTGTCTGACTCAAACAAACTTTGTTTGATTCAACAAAATATTTAATTGATTCAAAAAAAATTTTTGCTTTAATCTACCAAATATTTCATCTATCGAAATTTGGTCAAAGCAACTAAAAATTTAGTTGAATCAAACAAACCTTTGATCAAATCAACCAAAACTTTGTTGACCATATAGCAATGCATTTATTTGGTTGATGCAGCCAAATTTTTGTTAAATCAACCAAACTTTATACTATCGTTGAACCAACAAAAATTTGGTTGATTCAACCAAATATTTTTCCTGTGTTGAATTAATTACACCAAAAGGAAACGTTAGCAAGTTGTCTAGCGTCCTGGAATTTCCTTGAAAACCTGGAAAAGTCCTTGAATTTTGATCATGGCCCTAGAATTTTTATTCCCTTGAAGAAAAAATAGGTTTTTAAATTTGTGTTATGCTTAACCGTCACGCTTTAGGAATTTTCAAATCAAAAAGACGAAATTTCAACAAAAGTTTTGAATTTCAACCCGAAAATATAAATTTTCAACAAAAAGGTTAGTTGATATTTCAACAAAGAAAGATTTTATTTTTAAACTAATAACAGTTAAATTAAACCAAAAAAGACGAATTTCCAACAAAATTCATAGTGGATTGGTGAACCAAAACAGATTAAATTTTCTACAAAACACTTGAATTTTCAACCCGAAAATATGAATTTTGTACCAAAATAGTCGAATTCACAACCAAAAATGACGAATTTTCAGCCAAAAAGGATGACTTTCTAACAAATTTGTTAAATTTTCAACACAATAATAAAATCAACCAAATAATAAAATCTTTAATCATAAATGGGAATTCTCAACTGAAGTAATTTAAAAAACTCTTCAATCTATTCTAAAAAAAATATTAAGCATATAAAAACTTTATCGCACTCAAAATTTACCTTAAAGAAGTTATAAGATTTTGGAAATTCAAACGGCCAGACCCTCAGTTAAATGGAGATTAAAAAATTCGCAATTCTTAGAGCTTTCCAAAAATCGCAGAAATTCGTTATCTTTGTAATGTACATGATACGCCTACTTTTCAAAAAATTGGTGAGATTTCAATATTTTTAGTTTTTTTTTATAACAATTTTTGAAAAAGCTCTGAATTTTTTTATCTCGATTGGGTAATAATTGGAAACTACTTGCAATTATGATTACAATTTAAAATCATAAAATTGAAATGTTTCAGCTTGACAATCATCAAAACTTTCTTTTACAGTCAAATATTGTTAAATTTTAAGTAATTACACTTTTAGAATCTTCAATACAAAATTATTCATATTTAAAGAACTTAGATTTACAATTTATAACTCGAAAATTGGTCAATTTTAAAGGCGCAAGTTTGAAAAATTGTCTAATTATGAAAATTTTAATTTTATATTAATTGATTTGAAACATTCTTTATTTTTCTAATTTGAAATTGTGTATAATGTAAACATTTTAAAAATTATATAAAAATATTGTGATTAATTTTGTCCATCTGGATCTCTTTATACAAAAGAAAACTTTTTAGGAGATTTAAAAAATTTTAAGGGATTTCTAGAGTACTTTAGGGAATAAATTCAATTTATTTTATTTTTAACGGATTTTTAATTATTTCTTCAGATTTCTGTGTCAAAGATTTCAAATACATCCAATGGGGTTGAAAGATTTCAATCGATATCTACGGGTTTTAACAGATTTCAAAAATTCCAATGGATTTCAATAAAATTTCGAGCGGTTTTAAAGATATTAAGGGAATTTACAGATTTTTGCTGTTGAAAATTCAAGATAAAAGCGGATTTTAGATTTAAAATGTTATAGTCACATATTTTTACATGAGAATTCAATAAAAAAACATTTTAATAAAAAAAATGTGAAAAAATAGATTTTTTTCAATACGGGACACCATTGGCAAATAATGTTTTGGAAAATTAATAGTCATTCAGTGGACTCTTAGTGAGGAATTCATGAGATTTAAGAAAAAATCCCAACTCTGATCATCTTCTTGTTAGAAATAGAAGAAACTAATTTCCAGTCATAGAGATGTATGGCTCAATACAGGAAAATAACTTCTAACATTACCCAAACCTCAAGTTTTAGACATTATGTTTTTTTCTGTCGCATTGCGAAATCGCAAAAGGAAAACATACTAATCAATAGTTGAAAAAATGTCGTATGAAATTGAAAACCAAAAAGATAGCCCAATTATCTCACCGTTTATGCACTGAAAACGACATTCA
>JAUMHM010010378.1:0-17631 GCA_032362435.1 Melikaiella ostensackeni
CACATTCCAACCATTCTTTCTTTGGTCTACCTCTGGGTACGCTACCTCTCACTTTACCTAAATATACTTGATTCGTTAAACGTTCTTTACTCATTCTCTCAACATGAACAAACAATCTCAGCAAATTTCTTTCACTCTTGTCAAACAATGCTTCTTTTACAACACATTCTTTGAGCATCCACTCACCACTGATTTTGTTCATTAGCGTTTTACCGCACATATTTCGCAGGAACTGCGTGCCAACCGCGTTCACTTTGCTCCTATCATTTTCTTGATACGTTCAGGTCTCGCTACCATACAACCATATATATAATTTTTTCGACTCTCTTTGATGGCTTTACTCCATCACAATATTTCATGTACACAGTTTTATATTCTTGTATATATGGCTTTTCAAACTTAAATATTCTATAATAAAATTTCTGAACAGGCTTGATAAGAGATCACACCGAGTCCGAAATGTTGATAATTTAAAAAATTATTTTGTTTCTTCTTCGACCTTATGAACTGAAATTAATACTACGTAAACAAGAGGGCAAAAATGAGGAAAGAGATGCAATTAATTATAATGATCGCAATTAGTTCATTATACATAGTATAATGTGCATCATAGAGGACAGAATGTCAATGTCGAAATTGGAAACCTAATACGAAAGATGTCCAGGAAGTAAGAGTACTCGATTTTTTTAATTAAAAAAAAAATGTATTTGAGAGAAAGTTATAGGGTTTTTTTTTGTTCGTAAACATATCAACTATTTTTCCTTGCAGTCGCCTTCTCATTTCTATGCAAGTAGTGAGCCGTGGCACAAGTCTTTCGATGCCCTTCTTGAAGAAGTTTCCCGCCACTGCCTTCTCCCACTTCAGGACCTCTGTTTTCACCTCCTCGTCGGTGGAAATTTTTTTTCAACCCATGTGAGTCTTCAGGTAGGTGAACAGGGGGTAGTCTGAAAGCGCCAAGTCAGGGGAGTAACGGGATGGTTTAAAACATCCCAACCGAATGAATCCAAAAGTGCCTTGGTGGCCAAGGCTGTGTACGGACGAGCGTTGTCATGCAACAAGCACACTCCCTTCGTCAACATTCCCCTCAGCTTGTTTTGAATTGCGCTCTTGAGCTTTTTTAGGGTCTCACAGAATCTTTCTGCGTTGATTTTTTATCTTTCTGCGTATGATTTCTGCGTTTCAGTTCCTGTATCAATAGAGCTCAGAAAATCCTCACCTTCCAGTTCAAACCGCTCGAGGAACTCGCGAGCGCTAGCGACCCGATTCGCTCTGTGCGGGATTTTTTATTGACATGTTTCACGCAAACTGGCACCACGGGGTTAGTTTTCATACTACCGAGGTTCCCCTGTGCTCGTTGTGCTCAGGGGAACCCGCTCTACCACTCAGTGTTGCCAAACTTGGTGAGAAAAATTCCCAAAGCCCAAAATGGCAACAGTACCCTTACTTCCTGGACAACCCTCGTACATGGGAAGGATCCACTGACTCCAAATAGAGTTTCTGGTTATTAGCTTGATTCTTGTTGACACCAATTAGTGGCGTAGCCAAGGGTGGGGGGATGGATTTCAGAACTTTCGTGATGATAGGGAGCCAAAATGAGCCAGAAAATCGCATATGTGAAATATTGTGTTGACTATATTATCATTTTATAAAACGTTTTTAAGTCAAGTTTAGACAGAGGAAAATGGATGAATAATTTTTATAAAGATTATTGTATTACATTTTAGAGTATTACGGTACTAGTAACTATTGCTCGAGTACAGGTACCCTTTCTAAACTGTCAGGCTGTGGTTACTAGATCAGATCATTCCTATATCTTTAAATAAATGTTTGACAGACTAATAGTATTAAATGTGATATGGATCTCAGTCTGATCTTATTTAGTCTGATTTAGTCTGATCTGTCAGTCTGATCAAGTACCTTTTGTTGAAGAGACCTTATGTAGTAAATCCTAGTTGAAATTTATTACTGTGTATTGTTGAGATTAGAGTCAGAAGAAGATGCGTCGTGTAATGTTGAATATTCGTCGCATTTGAAAACGCTGCTAGTAAAAAATAACGTTGAGTCTTCGAACCATCTGACACTGTTTCAGATATCTATATTATGGGCATCTGTCCGTATACGCAAGCGCAGCAGCGCCGCGCCGGTATTTCGCGCCAATTCGTGACTCGACTCCACTCGCCCTGACTGGCATTGTTTTTCAGTGTAATCCGTAAGATTTAAGTGTTTCTTATTGGTTGCGGATGTTTTGAAGGTAGAAACGTAGGTCTTCAGGGCTCCTTGCTGAATGTTAAAATAAATCATTTGTAGTAGTTGCTTTTGTTTTTACTTCCAATATTTCACTAAATTATTTTACTAGAATCATTGGATTTTTTTTCATTCTGGAAAATCTTATTGAAATATATGAATATTTCTTATCTGATTATGGAAAACATACCACATTCTATAATGATATTAAAAGCTTTTTATTATAATACAAAGATTCTGAAAGTAATAAGTGTGAAAGTAATAAATGCTTTGAATTTTGGAGTTTCAAAATTTGAACAGAATTCAAAAATTAACGAAACATTTCGGCAATTGCGTTCTTTATCACTCGTGAACGATTATCATAAGGTTCAAAATAATAATAAAACTTTAATATGAGAAACTTCTTTTAAAAAATTTTATGATGTATAAATAATGTTTTAAATTTAATTTTCGAGAACACGAACATTTTTTTAACAACTTTTAAAAAATTTTAAACATCTTATAATATACATAGCAAATAAAAGTAATAAAATAATAAATAATTATCTACAAATATTTTAAAAATCTACAAATATTTTACTTGAATTTCATGAGCGAATATTTTGTTTTATGACAGATCAATTTAAAATTTGGAAACTGAACATTTTTAAATCCACCTATTCATAAAATGTGTACAAAGCGGAAAAATTTTAAAAAAAATATTTTTCTCACTTAGCCCTGTCTTTTCAGCGAAAAAGCTTGGCTGAGATTTTGTCGGCAAGATCCAAGCGGTCGGATATCTCAGTCGGTTAGTGCGTTCGCTAGTACATATATACGGTTTAGGTTTAAGATGTTAGGTATGGTTTCGAATCCCCAGCGAGTGCGATTTTTCGAAGCGTTTGAGCATGCGGTTATGTGTGTAAGTTTCCGTGTGTGCAATTATGTAATTTCAAACATAAATTAAGTGCAGTGATAATATATAAAACAATTTTTTTCGTGTAAATTTATCGTTATATTACATCATCTGTTTCGAGCTGCTGTAATAGAACACCCATTGAGATTCTACAACATATGCATGAATCCCTGTTTGATTTTCGTAGTTTCTTTAGAACCCGATTTTTCATTGAGTACCTGACTGACCAACCTTTCGTTGCTCGAGCCTACCGCCAAATCTAAACGCGATCTTACAAAGAATACAAAACTGCCCGAACTTTCATTGCTCTATCACCAACCGTTGAGTCTAAACCGCCCAACACAATCTCTATAAGATGGCACAACGTGAAAATAAATTCGTTGATTTATCTTACAGTGAGTAGTCGCTTCCTACCACTGATCACGAGGTTTTTAAATTCGATTTCTCTCCGTGTGGAAACACTTTAAAATCACGTAAACTATTATCAGTTTCAAAAATTACATTTCGAAAAATTTTCACCAACTTTGACAAGTATTGACGATATCTGAAAATGAACACTGTTTTGAAGCTCACGAAAGAAAAGTTCTTTAACATTCCAAAGATATCCAGAATGAGGATGTTTAAAAATTGCGAAAATGAAAGTTCACAAAATTTTGAATAATCTCGAGAGCGGTTAGAAATGATTGAAAAATATCAAAATTTATAAGTATTATGAAGGGGGATGTATTCAGACTTCTGTGACTGATGTGTCTAAAAATTTTCAAAAATGCCCAGAATTAAAATTTTCAAAATTTTGACATACCTCGAAAATGGAAAGAGATGCGTCAAAAATAAACATTTTTTCAAGCTGTCGAAACAGAAAATTCTATTTACAAGAAGTATTGGAAAATTCATTAGGAAACGTGGATTAATTACACAAGGATGATGGTCTTATGTAAGATTTTATATTTTTACTCAATATATAAATTATTTCCACTGTAAACGAAATTTCAAAAGATTTCAAGGGATTATAGAAGTTTCATGGTAGTGCAAGCGATTTCAAAGGATTCCGAGAGATTGCACAGATTTCAAGTGAGTATAAAAGATTCCAAGGATTTGAATAAAGTTCCTAGTACAATTTCAGAGAGAATCTCAAATTTTTTAAGGGATTTCACAAGATTTTAAGAAACTTCAAGGAGTTTGATAAGATTTCAAAAGATTTTACGGGATTTCAAGAGATATCGAAGGATTTTGACGGTTTTCTACGGATTTTATGGAATTCAGAACGATTTCCTCGGATTACAAAGAAACATAAGGGATTCCAAGGGACTTTAAGAGATTTCGAAATATTTCAAAAGAAGTCACGGGATCTCAAATGATTTCAAAGTATTTCAAGAGTATTTTCACGAATTTTGAAGGATGTCACGGAATTTCAATTGGATTTCAAAGATTTCATGGGAAGTCAAAAGACTTGCATATATTTTGAAGGATTTTACGGCATATCATCAGATTTTATGAGATTTAGAGCGGTTTCAATGATTTTACGGGATTTCAAAGGATTTCAAAAGATTCTAAAGTATATCCACTTTTTTTAGAGGATTTTGTAATATTTTAAAAGGTTTAACGGAATTGCAAAGGATTTTCGAATGTTATGAAGGATTTCAAGGGAAATCAAGAAATTTTAATGTATTTAAAAATATTTCAAGGGATTTCAAAGAAATAAAGAAATCTCGTAGCACTTCTATAGATTGCACATGATTTCAAGGATTTTCACCAAGTTTTATAGATTCTATGGGCTTTCCACGGATCTTAAAAGATTATAAGAGATTTTCATGGGATATCGAAAATTTCAAGCGACTTGAAGGATTTCAAAATATTTCACGGAATCTGAAAGAAATTTCATGGATATCAAGGAATTTTCTCATGATTTAAAAAATTTTAAGCGTTTTACAAAAATTTCAGAAGATGTGACGGGATTTCAAGAGACTTGTAGGATTTCAAGAGATACCGAAGAATTTTCACGAATCTTGAAGGATTTTAAGAGATTTCGAAAGACTTAACGGAATTTTAAAGAATTTCCGAATATTGGAAAGGATTTTAAGGAATTTCGAGGAATTTTAATTTCGTTCAAAATATTTTAATGGATTTTCAAATATTGTAAAGGATTTTAAGAGATTAAGAAAGATTCCCACAGATTTCAAGAATTTCAATGAATTTAAAGAGACTTCAAAGCTTTTTAGGGATTTCGTAGTATATCGAAATATTTCACGGGACTTCAACGATTTTCGCCGATTTGGGATATTAAGAAATTTCCACGAATTTTAAAGGATTTCAATTATTTCGAGCAATTTCAAAAGAATTCACGGAATTTGAAATAATTAGAAGGAACTTTCACAGTTTTTTAAGGATTTCAAAGAATTGCCAGGAGGCTCAATCGTTTTGAAGGAATTCCTAGAGATTATGTACGATATCCACGGAATTCACAGGATTTCAAGAAATTTTCATTTGGTTTAAAAATTTTAAGGGATTGACAAAATTTTCTACAGAATTCACGGGATTTCAAAGGACTGCAAAGAAGTTGTACACGAGATTTCAAGAATGGTTAACTCCTCGACTCTATATTTATTGGACGCATGTTACATGAAATATTAAATAATATTTAAAAAAATAAAACAAATAATGTTATAATGTGTACAATAGTGTAAAAAGTAGTTTCAATAGTCAAAACTGGTTTCAGTTAGCATATTTTAAAAACATAATTAGAAAGAGGAAACTTAACGTGAAAAATTCTTTGGACTCCCCCTCCCTCCCAAGTAAGAATTGTTAATATTTTCCAGATCCCCTACCCCAAAACGAAGCCTTATGTGATTAATGGAGACTCTCTCAATTTATCTCCCCTTTTGCATTGTACGCATTGTTCGTTTTATGCCAGTATTAAGCAGACGCATGCTATTGGGCAAGAGTTACGCCAGTATTGGGCCAACGCCAGACTTGATTTGCCGACACTGGCTCAGTACTATGACTATACTAGTGCGTTTTCATTGGAGCGGTATGCGAATAATAAATCCCCTTTGAGGAAATGTGAAATTTGAATATTGTGATTATAAAAAAATCGTGTCCAAGCTAATTCTTGTTATTTATTATATTATTTTCAACATCGATTTTTAGCTTTTGATTTTCTGTCGAACTTCGTTAATTTGACGTGGTGGCAAGCGGATACCAATTGCAGGATCGGGACGATGCACGCGAAACTTAAGATTCAGATATGTTGCAATATGAGTTTTTTTGTATATCACGATATCACCTTCAACAGGATCGTATGAAATTGGATCACCTGATACAGTAAGAAAAATGAAGGCATTAATTAATTTAGAGATTTAATAAAATCATTAACTTAGAGCTACTAAATTGTGCTACACTACGAAGCTACTAATAGTTTTTAAGAAATTAAAATTTGAATTTTTTTTCTGAATCCCAACCATTTTTTATTACCTTAAAAGATTATATTTACTCAGTGTTCAGAAATATCAAATTTTTCATAGAACTTCTAAATGATATATAACAAGGAATGTACTGACACACATTTCGATGCAATCATCCATCAAGTTTAGCAGAATTTGAAAAGCTTTTTGATGTCGACTTAATAAAATTCGCTTTTTCAAGAGTTAGAGTGTGCTATGTCAAATGATCTTTCAAATTCGAGTATTTATAAAGTAGATTTTTATCAAAAAATTATATGAATTATTATAAATTGATTGAGTTTTAAGAAATATTAAAAATACTTCTTTGAAGGTTGTTTTAGAATTCGATCATATTTTTCAAATTGCTACTCAACCCGAACTAATGACTAAGGTAGCCCAAAAAATAAATCATTTCTTTGTTGTTATCTCACCCTCCTATTTTGTTTCACTTGATGTAAGTGTAATTGTGCAATTCTTTATAAATGAAAAAAGTTTGACCCGTAGTACAACGCTTTAAAACGCTAAAAAGTTTCAATTATTTTCTTGTTAAAATGGAAAATGGCTTACATAGAAAGAACAAGTATGGCAATAAAATTATAGGAGGCATAACTGAAAATAGTTTAACCTTAATTCTATTTAGAATTCTGCCCTTGAAAGTAGAAAAAACACCTGCAATATGGGTTCAAAAATTTATAATGTGCTTTTTCATACACCTTACACATTTTTGGCCGTAAATATGTAAAAATGATCTTGTAAAACTTGACATGTGTGCCGGTGATAGAAAACTACCCTAAAACTTTCAAAAACTACCACTTAGAATGATATTTTCCTTCTTTCATAGTACTTCACATAATTTCTCATAAGAGAAGTCCTAGGTTTATTTCAGAGATATTGTATGAATATTTAATAGTTTTTTTAATCAGTTAAAAACAGCTTGAGGTACAGACTTGGCCTTTAAATCACTCTTTATACAAAATGGTAGGTATAAATAAAATTAGGGTAATAATATTTTAAGTGATGTCTACCATCATTTTATTGTCATACTTGTTGCCTTCACGTAAGTCATTTGACATTTTTAGACACAAAGAAAATAATACTTCAGCGATTAAAGGCCTTGGACCACAAGTTATTTTTTTTATTTATAAAAAATTGCACAATTATCTTTTCACCAAATAAAAGAAAATAGGAGGGGGGTGATGAATTGTTTATAAATAAATTTTGTTCTGTTTAGTTTCCATTCTAAAAATCCATTCCATGAACATGGTACAAGGCGCATTCATGATTTGTAAGTTCAATATGACAACTAAATGTGTATTTTAACATTTTTTCCACGTTCTAAATATGAAAATTCCATTCACTCAAAAATTTCAAAAATTGGACTTGGCGTACTTTAACTCTCATGCGACGACTTTACTTCGAGTAAAAACTATTTTATAGAACACCCTAGGGGCAAATGTAGTGTATGGCTTTTTTGTGGGGGGAGGGGGGTCTGAAGGTTATATACAACCCTCCATTTGAAGAGCTAAGAATCATCATTCTAATCTGGACCCTCTAATATTTGTTTTAGATTGTGTTTTAGTTTTGAATTACCGTATTTGATGGATGGTTGATAAGGCTTCCCATTCTTGAATACTCCGACATATATTCCATTACGTTCTATTAATGCATAATCAGGAATAACGAGTGACTGTGGTGCTCCGATTGGATCTGTAAGAAAAATATGATTACTTATTATTTTAAATAGCCTTAAAATGCGTACCAATTGAATTTTTGTCAAAAAAAGCGTTAAATAGCATTCAGTGGCATAATCTCAAAGGCATTTCAAAAAAATCACTTTAATGCCTTAATAAAGTTTACGCACTTTAAAAATGATTGAAACAAGACGAGTTTTATTTTCTTCTATTTTATTCAATGGTATTTCGGACAAAAATGTAAATGGTACGCATTTGAAGGCATTGAAATGTCTGTTTCATTTAATGCCATTTTTTGCGTTCCAGACAACTCCTACTTACCGGGTTTTTCTTTACTAAGACGACTATAACGTGGTAACGTTGAACTCGATTCTGTAAGAAATAAAAATAAAAATAAGAAATAAAAAAAATAAAAATAAGAATTAAATTATTTAAAAAGTTAGTCACCCTGCATTATTATACTCTGGTACTTCAAGAAGAAAGTTATTAAAAAATAAATATCAATAGATCGCGAGTACTTTGTCTCAAGATTATAATTAAGTCGCTTAGAGCTTATATAAATTTTACACATTAAGTTATTATATTACAAATAAAATTTCTGAATCTACGGGGCTTGAAACCTGCACCTATAACAAAAACTAACGTATGCCAGTGGGGAGTCCTAACTATTACTCTAACGTACGCAATTGGGAGTAAGTTAAAAAGGCTTTTCTATAAGTGTAATCTCAACCAAATCGATAATCAATAAAAAAGTAGATGAAATTATTAATTTTCTATTTTACTTTATTTGAATGCTAAATAAACAAATGAATCGAATATAATCAGGCTACATTTTTATTGATTATATAAATACAGTGGGGCAAAAAAGCGTCTTTGGACGAATCAATTTTCAGACTAAACTACTCATTCGACTTGGATTTTTTTCTAAAATTAAAGCTTATTGAATTCTGTATCATCACAACGGAGGACGTTTTTGAAAAATTCTTTAAAAAATTTTCTATTTGATATACAAAATGAAATTTTTTTTTCACTTTTCAAAACTGGCAATTGGTCGAAAATTTTTTTACCCTACCGAGAATCATCCAGATCAAGGCAAAAACTCATTACAAATGATGTCCAGCAGTATTAATTCAATAAAACAGAATTTTTAATGGTTATGATCAAATTTGTGAACAAAAGATATTTCTTGTTGATTTCCCACATTTCAATGCACTAAACTAATATTTTTTAGTGAAAATGAAGATGAAATCATGACAGCCTCAAATTATAAGACTTTAAACATCAATTCATTATTTTTTATAACAATTTAATAAACAAATACAAAGTCAAGGCATTTTTGAAGAGATAGATTTATTTTTTCAGCAGAATTAGCTATAAAGATCTCACCAATGACCTTCTGCTGTGATAGTTTGCACTGCAACAACAATCCTGTATGATTTAAACAAATTCAATAAACAAATGCATTATTTGGCCATTTTTGAGTAGAGACGTTTCGTTTTTTTTTTCAACAGAATCAATAACTAATAGGTTTTCAATGTGTCTTGCTGCTATACTTTATACTTAGGCAAAAATCGTTTATTGTTTAAACAAATTTAGTTAACAAATTAATTATTTGAGCATTTTTCAATAAATAAATTTTGTTTTTTCAACAGAATCAACTGTAAACATTTACAAAATTTTTCTTTGCTTCGAGAATTTGGAGTTAGATTATTATTATGTATTGTTTAAACAAATCTAATAAATGCATTGCCTGGCTGTTTTTCATAAATTAGTTTCGTTTTTCATCAGAATCAAATATAAATATTTCACCAATGACCTTTTGCTATGACAATTTGGAGTTGGACAATACTGTGTATTGTTTAAACAAATTTGATAAACAAAGATACAATAAGCAAGAAACAAAGATTGAGACTTGAGACACAAATATTATAAAACTACAAAGTATAGCTGCAAAAGACATAAACAACATACTAGCAGTGGACTCTGCTAAAAAAAAAACGAAGCTTGGCAAATGAAAAAGGCCAAAAAATACATTTGTTTATTAAATTTGTTTAAATAATGTACAATTATTGTTCAACTGCGAATCATTATAATAATAGACATTCTCTGAGATGTTCGTAGTTGATTCTGCTGAAAAAACAAAATTTCTATATTGTAAAATGCTCAAATAATTAATTTCTCAACTAAATTTGTTAAAACAATGAACAATTGACACCTAAGTGCGAAGCACAACAGCGAGACACATTAGCAACATACTAGTTATCGATTCTGCAGAAAAAACAAAGCTTAGCTATTGAAAAATTGCCAAACAATACCTTTGTTTATTAAATTTATTTAAACAATGCACAATATTGTCCGACTGGGAATCATCATAGCAAAAGGCCATTGGTGAAATATTTTGAGTAGATTTTGCTAAAATAACGAAACTTGTTTATTGAAAAAGAGCCAAGCAATGCATTTGTTAATTAAATTTACTTAAACAATAGATAATAATTTTCTAGCTGCAAATTCTCAAATCAAATGACCCTTTTTGAGATATTTGTAGTTGGTCCTGTTGAAAAAACAAAATTTCTTTATTTAAAAAAATGCTCAAATAATTAATTTGTTAACTAAATTCGTCAAAGCAATAATATATTGTTGCCTAAGTATAAAGTATAACAGCAAGATACATTGACAACCTTCTAGTCATTGATTCTGCTAAAAGAACGAAACGTATCTACTCAAAAATGGACAAATAATGCATTTGTTTATTAAATTTGTTTAAATAATACACGGTTGCTGTTGCTGTGCAAACTATTACAGCAGAAGGTCATTGGTGAAATATTTATAGCTAATTCTGCTGAAAAAGCAAAATCTATCTATTTAAAAATGTCTTAACATCGTATTTGTTTATTAAATTGTTATTGAAAATTATAAATTGATGTTCAAAGTCTTCTAATTTCAAGCCAACGTCATTTTATTTCCATTTTATCTGAAAATCTTGGTTTACTGCATTGAAATGTGGCAAATAAAGAATATATAACTTTTCTTCACTAATTTGTTGGTAACAATTCAAATTTTTGTTTCATTGAATTAATACTGCTGGACGTCATTTGTAATGAGTCTTTGCCTCGACCTGGATGATTTTCGGAAAAGTAAAAAATTTTTTGACTAAATGGCAGTCTTGAAAAGTCCAGAAAATTTTTTTTCATTTGGTTCATGGAATAAAAAATTGTTGAGAAAATTTTTGGAAAATGTTCTTTGTTGTAACGACGCGAAGTTTAAAATACTTCAATTTAATAAGAAATGTCCACATTGGATGAGTAGTTGAGTCTGAAAATTGATTTGTCCACAGGCGCTTTTTTGCCACACTGCGCGACGGCGCTGGGAGCCGCCGGGACTGATGGGCTTTTTTTCTACTTACAAAATTGGTACAAACTTGGTTCTTTCAACGTAATCGAATGTATATAAGTGAATTATAAACATTTAAGATTTTTATGAAAATCAACGATTATTACTGTTAATAACAATTTTTTAACAAATTTTTATCATCTTATGTATTTTACACAAAAGACATAGTATTTCCCTAGTCGCATAGCTAACTTTCAGCCAGTGCTGGGCAAACTACCATATGTCTGTACTGGTGAGCAGTACTGGGAAAGTACTGCTTCGATGGTAGGCTCTGGAAAACTACCGACTTTTCCACCTGGGTTGGTCCGAAATAAAGATATTCTAAAATGAGGGGATATTCACTCAAAAAATTACACGTGGAAAATTCAGTCTCTCATTTTTCAATTCTTTTTCCATTTCCACGTCCTTTCCACACATTGGCAATTGATTAAAATCAGTGGAATACACGAAAGTCAATTACCCAATGAATATCCCCTCGTTCTAAATATAATCGCAAGGTCAGTTAATATTATCATGTGACTGCAGGCACGTGGAAATTTTGTCTGTGTGCTAGCAGGGCTCCAGACGGGTGTTCTGGCTTTGAAGATACGCCACAATGGATGCAGTATTTTTTCAAACATTATTTTTCTGTGGTCTTCAAATCTATGCTGGAAAACGCCTAAAGGGAATTTAGGGCACAGAGTATTTTGAAAAAAAGAATTTCATTCTGGTGTGCCTCAAAAGTTTCAGTTTCCAATATTGGTACTGGGATACAAATTTTAGATACAGAGACGAACGAAAATAGATGCAAAGTGAAATTTTTGGAACTGATTTTGGCATAAATGTAAGGATTTGACGTGAAATAAATGAAACTTTTCCTAACTGTGAATGCTTTATACATTATCTGTATGGACTTAGAAAGTAGGCCCCCATATGTGGTACAAGCCCTTTAAAAGGTCAGAAATGATCTAGGAGTGTTGAATAAAGTTCAAAGAACATTAAAATTGAAATCTGTTTGAAGACCGCCCATATAATTTTTCAAATAAAGTCAATGTCTGGATACAAGATTTTGTAATATGAGATTAATATAAAATAGTATTAGACTGGTTATATTATTCATGTTATATTCTACTTACGAACAGAATTAAAAAGTATCATCAAAGTGAAGGGCAGAGTACAAATAAGAATCTGCATTTTGCTAGAGACTATACAATTTCTTAATCTTTAAATGACAAAATGTTGAGTTTTATTTGCTTGTATATATATTAGCCTTGTCTCATTATTGATGAAAATTATTGTCTAAATTTAGGCGGGGGCATGGGGTTAAGAAAATAAAGCGTCGCGTAAACCGTATATTTGCTGCCATAAATTAAGCAAGCCTTATTTACTTTCCTCGAAAATTTTTTAGTCGGGAAGGGACCAGATCTACACGTGTCGATTGGAAAGGAACAAGACCTTGAAAACGAATTTTCACCATATGTGAATTTACGTCGGCAGCCAGAGTAAAAACTTCGAACCCACTTTGAATGTCAAATATTGAGTAGCCAGAGTTAAGCCATCTTTTATATTTATGAGAAACTTGTGTCGGCGCAATCGACTATTGGACTAACTCTGGACAAAACTCATCAATAGCGGGTCTAACCGTGGTAGCGTATTTTGGGTCATTAGACAGTAACAACAGTTGGCTCATAGTTATCATTTCTATAAGTGAGCCAAGCGAAAGTTAAAATTTTTAAGCCGTTTTTTGTTAAGATTGACCGAGTAAAAATTTTCCGACTTGATTTCGACTCGATTTAGTCTTGAGTTCAACTTCAAGAGGGTGATGTCTGGCAGCGTCTCAAAAATAAGTCGAGACATCAGATGGCCTCACTTTTTATGATCTCAGCCAAGTCAGCGTAAATTTGTCTCAAGAAGAACATTTCTAGACTCAGAAATAAGATAGTTGACAGTTGAAAAGAATTGAAATTAATTAGAAAATAATTGTCCAATTTTTAAATTAGTTGCTTTTAACTTAACAATTCAGAATCTGTGGCTCTTGACGACCATAGCCGTAAGAACTTTGCTTCAAAAAGATTAAAATTGTAAATTTCTATAAGGTTCTCAACCATAAGAAATACGCAAAAACAGACAGCAATTTCGGTATTTCCCCTAAATAAGTATAATACAAATGCAAATCCGTAAATGAATTGATTCAATATATATTTCGTATAAAAATATACAAAATTGTTTAATTATAAATAAGGATTAGGCTTTATGACAGTCAGGATGACCCTTTTCGTAAGGGCAGGTATACCTGCCCTGGTCTATAATATGGCTATAGGCAACATTTTTACTGTCTCAAGGCATAAAAGTTCGACTCAAGACAAGAGCGTTTGTTTTCAAGTTGTAAACGCTCAACTCAATATATGCCTTCAAGACGTAGAAACTTGTCTCCAGACATGAAATAAAGTCTGGCTCCGTCTCGAAAATTAGACATCGAAAGATGTCTTCACTTCGTGTCCATTATGTCTTAACTGGGGGCAATTCAAGTCAAAGATTTTTTACTCGCGTGGAAACCTTGTTTTTAAAAATGGATGGAAATAAAGTAATCAGTTCCTAATTTTTTCCTATTCCTTGTAGTAAATTATAGACTAAGTGTGTAACTAATTCTTGTATCTCAACCTCAGAGTAATGAAATTATAAATATTTTATGTTAGTGGAGGTGACGCAGAACGATCCAGTATCATGTCACTTAGCCTATTGACAAGTTTGGCAATATGGCCTTCTTATTGTTTCAATAAAGCTGAAAATGTTACATAATCGCGATCTTTCATTAAACTTTTCTATATTTTTCACGTTTTCCATTCCTATAACCTTATTTTAATTAAAGTATTATACAGCCTTTAAAAAATTCATATATTTTTATTTTTCCCAAAGCAGTTAGTAGATCTCCACTATCGCATTAGTTATTTTCTACCAATCTTCAGTGGCTCGCTTTTCTCTAATTAAATGATTAGAGGTTCACTAGTAATTAGTATTTTTTCATTAATTCAGATTTAGCGAGTACATTTCTAAAAAACAAACTAACAAACTACAAATACAAACTATGCTATAACTCTCACAATTTTTTCTCAGCGAAGAAAGTCATCAGGATAGATTGTTAGACTTTCTGGAATTTGTAAATTTGAAAAAAAGTAGTCTCAAAAATTTTTAAAATGCTCAAACTTTTTTAATTTTTGTCCAAACTGGCTGGCTAACGAACTTGTTCGTCATTTTAGGACACTCAAAGAGTATACCAAAGGCCAACCCAATCGGTCAATACTTTCAAAAGTTATCGTGCTCACAAACTAAAAATCTACAGACACACCGACAGACAGACACACCGACAGACAGAAACATTCGTAAAAACATGTTTTCCGGGTTCAGGGGGTCTCAAAACGTGAACATTTGACAAAAACGGGGGGGGGTCGAATATTACACAAATCTAATACATTCTCTGATGAGAATTTAAAAAAGAAAAAAGAGGGAGAAAAAGGAAAGAGCCAAGCAAAACCAACCTCACACTTTTTTCCGTCTTTTTTATACTACTGGTGACCAGCGTGTTTTAAAGCCAACTTAGGTTCCTAATCAGGGGTAATTCATAAGGTAACTACAGTTATGAATAATGAAACATATATTAATTGTGTATATGTGAATGGCAGCTTTTTTCTATCAAATTCAAATAGATTAATTAAATTTATTGATATTTTCATTCAAAGTTTTTTTTAATCTTTTTTTTTGTATAAGTTAAAACATATTTTTTCGTTAATATGAATTTTTTTCTTTGAAAAACCATAAAACTTGCATTCCATCAATAATACCTTCTGTAATGCATCCAACATAAGTTTTTTATAACTGAATAAATTCATTTAATACTCCTTCACCGGAATCTTAGTAATATCTATCATAAAATTACTTTCCAAAAAATTTTTATCAATTTCACTGAAAATTATATTAACAAAATTTTGAAAATAAGAAAAGATAAAATAATTTTTTTTATATAACTTACTGCGTATGAAATCCAAAATTTGTAATCTAAAGTTCGACAAACCACCACAATCACCACTACATTAATTGAACAAAATTATGAAAAAAAATTATGATGAAAAATTCTTCACCGTGAAGAAAATTCAGAGAAACACGAAGTGCACTGAATGACCGAAATTCTACGACTGTCCCAAACCCTCCTAAAAATCATATGTTCGAAAAATGCTAACAGATTTTAAGAAACTATACAGAAAGTCTTAGCCCTAAATATCAAGGTTCAGAATTTCTTCCAAAGAAATAATAATAAGATAGCAAAAAATGTTTTAACATTTAAATATGAAATTTAATTTTAATTGAAATCAAAAACTATATCTCAAACTATGTACTTTATAATAAATAGAAATCTCTGAAATCTCTTTCTTAAATTCATCCAATCTTTTGGACGTTTTCTAACAGTCTAATTATATTTATAATAAGTACCAGGATTATTGATAAAAATGTGTAGTAATGCCAGCTTCAAATGGAGCTGGCACCACCACACCAAAAAACAAAAATTATTACTCACATAAAATTTTTTTTAGCGTAGGAATTTCATGCTAATTTTGTGCAGATTATACTGCAAGAATAGAATTTTCTGACTACACAAAATAACTTGATGATTAATTGAAAAAAAATGTGTTTCCAGCTGTTTTGCATTATTGCGTGCAGAGTCTTTCTATGTAGCATCAAATGGTCAAACGGTGTAGGGCTTTTAAAATTGAAATGGTAACAAAATCATTTTATTCGCTTGTGTAGAGTATTCTTGTCCAGAGTTTTATTTTGTACAGTTTATCTAATTTCCCGAAATTTACATGTTCTATTTTGTGCAGAGTTTTATGGTGTAGGATTCAACCGTGCTGAATTTTTTGAAATACTTAATTTGTTATATAAATATGATTATGCAGAGTCTTCGCGTGTAGAATGAGTGGTGTAAAGTTTTTAGATGTAGAGTTTAATTTTGTAGAATCGCTATCGCTTCCACTTGTTTGTTGTCAATGGTTGACCGATTCGGATGTGGATTTCATGTCATTCCATCACAGTCATGTTCATCAAATAATGAGATTGGGCTATAACTTGGCTGATTCTTTCCTTTGCCAGTGACAAATAACAATTCATTTTTTTTTAATTGGCGAAGACATGGGACATTGAAATTATGGGTAACTTTTTTTTTAAATTCATTACCTTCGGTTGTATTTGACCGAATCAAATTTTCAAGAGCGAAAAGTGTTTGTATTAAAATATACTTTCAAATAAAAAAAGTACTGAGCATAAAAAGCTGAAAATCATTCAATTTGACAGTTTAAAAGTGGACCATTTTAATTTTATAGCGTTTGAAATTGAGAAATGTTGAATCTAAAGTTCTGAAAAATTATACAATATTAAATCGTGCACAATTGAAAAAATTCAAAAAAAGCATTAGAAACTAAATATATTATATGTAATATAGCTTTCCAATTTTCCAAATTGGAGGAATACTCAATTAATTTGTGAAAAAATGCCTTAGAAATAAAACCATGCAAGAACTAGGCACTCACAATTGCATTATTTTAAATTTGATAATTCTATAAATTGAATATTTGAAACTCAATACCTCTCAAATATTTTTTTTTCGAAGAATTGTTCAATTTGAAGTTGAGATCATAGTAATATTGTTTTATATTTGTATATTATGAATGGACAGAGCAACACTCCCCGCGTGCTGTAGCGCGCATATAATATTGCTAGTGTATAATATTATCAGCAATCTGTTTAAAAAAGGAAATAATTTTGAAAGGTGGACATTTTGAGAAAATCCCTTTTTAACATTGTCTGCAAAAGCGCCGACATATTTTTATTCATGAACATTTTTTTTCTTTTCTTTGGCTCCTTTGATAGAACAAGAATTAGTCCATCTCAAAAATCTCTCTCTCTCTCTCTCTCTCTCTCTCTCTCTCTCTCTCTCTCTCGCTCT
>JAUMHM010010387.1:0-17630 GCA_032362435.1 Melikaiella ostensackeni
GATTCGAAAGATTTGGCGTACTCTTCCTGTAAATTACGCTGTAAATCTCGTGGAAAGTATGCCCAGGAGGTGCCAGGCCATTATCAATGCTGGCGGAGATTTTACTGTATATTAATCGATTGCGCCCTTGCATTTCATTTGTATTTTGATGTAAAAAACAGTTTGAATAAATATCTCTAAAACTTTTAAAAATTCCTCGCCTCCTTTCTTGTGGAACAGACTGTAGGATCGAAAATACTACAACCTATCACCATTTCTCCAAAAATTTTAATTCGGATAAAGATGAGATTACAAAAACACGTTTCCGTCTAATAAAAAAAATCGAAAATAATTTGTTTTGAATTCTAGTATATACTGGCGTCACACATTCTTATGTAGGTAAGAAATTACTGGAAAAAATCCAGAATTCCAATTATTCAAGTTTCAACCCAGTTTCTCGAAAACTAATGATCGTGAACGGAAAAACCGTTGTTATAATTAAGTAAGTAGTTATATATAATATATTATATAGGGATTATATACAATCCCTATCATTATCGACAAGGAAATGAAACACGCATTATTCAGGTTCGTCCCAAACTTAAAATCCGTAGGCATTTTAGGTACTGACATACTAAAAACTTTTCGGATGACTCTAGACGATAACTCAGAAACTCTGTGGTTACCAGGTCATTCTCTTACCCGCTATGCCATGAAAGCACAACCCAACTCTCCACCCAAACCGATACGAAGATTCGTACAAAAATTGCGATAGTAATCTTTAGAAAAATGAAAAAGTTACTAATTCGAAGAATAATAGGGAATCTCAAAAAGCAAACGAGATGGCCGAAATAAGAAATAGGAACAAATGGATTAATTATAAAAATGGAGCGATTATACTGAATAATATTTCGGATTACTCAAAAAAATCGACAAGCAAAATAATTGTTCTTCAGAGATTCGCGAGGGTATTGTTGAGCTTAACGAAAGCCAACCATCCCAATTTGAAAAAATTCAGAAATTAAACTGTAAATCTACCAGGGAGAAGAACATAGAGCGACACACTTAACGAAACACAAAATGGATTTCTAGAGTCGCGACCCTATTAAACAGCAATAGAACCACGTTAGTCCAAAAATAGAATAAATAATTAATCAAACCGTAGATAAATTATCATAATAGGAAATCATAGACCTTCTTGTTCTGATTGGTCAAACGCGATAGTGATGATTGAAAAACCGCGTGAAGATTACAGATTCTCCTTGGATTTTAGAAAGGTTAATAATATCACAAAAAAGAACCATTACCCAATATCCCTTATGACCAAAATACTAGGCACTGGAAGATAAGCAAAATTAATTTTAAAAATCAATTTGAAATCAGCTTATTTACAAATACCCTTGGAAAAAAAACTCAAAATCAATCACTGCGTTCACAGTCCCTGAAAAGGGCATATACCAATTCAAAAGGATGCCATTTGGTGTAATCAATGCTCCAGCCGCTTTCCGAAGACTGATGGACAAAATTATTACTTCAGACCTGGAGCCTAACGTTCATGCTATTTAGACGACATAGTTATAATAACTCAAAATTTTGAAGACCATTTAAAATATTTGAACATTGTATTAGATAAAATGAATGATGCAAACATAACGATCAGCACGGCAAGGCAACCAATTTGGCTGCTCTGTAATTAACCATCTTGGTTTTAAAATCAACGAAGAAGGAGTGAAGGACTCCAAGTGGACGAGGACAAAACACAATCAATCCTAGAATTCTCTGAATCAAAAAACATAAAATAATTACAAAGTATCACAGGGATGGTAAGTTGGTACCGTAAGTTCATTCCATACTTCGCCGAAATAATAGAACCGTTAAACAGATCATTGAAAAAAGATAAGTCATGGGATTGGAGACTAGAAGATAAGGTCTTCCAAGAAATTAAAGAACTTTTCGCATCACCACCAACTTTGACCTTCCCAGACCTCACACAAACTATCCACCTTGAAACTGACGCAAGTAACACGGGGTTAAGAGCCGTACTTACTCAAATCATAGACGGAGTAAAATACACTGGGACCGCAAAATACATCCTCTCGACTTATTGCCTTCCTGGAATTCTGCCAGCTCACATTCGCTAACGAGGAATTCCAAGGGACAGAGAAAGACGCTTGCTGACCTTGACGCAATCACGCAGTACCGTAGCGACAAAGCGGGATGTTCGAACACTCGCGTGTATATTTCGCATTTATTTTTAAATACACGCGGATAATTCTGTTTTCATTAATTAGTCTTCATTATTAAAAAAGGTCCATCCTTTATGATAACAAAAATCTACATTTGTGCAAAATACAGTTAATTAAGAACACAAAAAATGACGAATCAGATATTCGCCACTCCATTTTCACAGAGTCGAGCCACTAAAATCGACTTTATTACCAGAATCTAACCCATGAAAACTCGTCGCACCAACAAATTACGAAAAACAGGTTTTTAAAAGAATCACGATGACAGTAAATTAAATATAGTTTCAGTCACTCAGACATTTCGTCTTTAGAAAATAATTTAGTAGCTTCTACTTCGAAAATAAAACTTTGTTCAGTAGCTTCTACTTGGAAAAATAATTCAGTAGCTTCTACTACTATATAAGGAATAAATAGTTATTTAGTAGTTTATACTTCGGAAATAAAAATTCGACTACTTCGAAATTTAAAATTCAGAACTTCAAACAGTTTTTAATAATAACTCTACCCTTATTGTATTTTTGGAACACTATTTATACGAAATTCAAACGAAGACCATTCCAATAAACAGTGTTCAAACGTATCGTTGGAGTCATTGACAACTCCAAAACAGAACTCGCAATCTTTCTTATTTTATTTTCTGTCACAGGATTGAAGAAAGCATAGAGGGAAATTGGAAGGAGAAAATAAACAACGGTACAGCAATATTTTAGATACAAAAGCAAACGAGAATTATGAGGTATTCCACTGCCAATTCATCTGCCTAATACACGACCCCTTTTGTAAAAATATACCGCATAGATTCAAAAAGAACTTTACAACTCCAGACCCTGAGAAAAAAATATACTTACAATGGGGCTCGGAAATAATCACTATAAAAATTGAAGATTTATTAGAAGTAGGAATCGAGCAATACTATGTATAATTAAATATCGACGACAAGACCTTGAAAGACTTTGACAGAAAACTAAAGGAACTTTTAGGTATAGACCCTAGCCCCCCTCCCACCGGGGGAAGGGGGTGTGACAGAATTGTTACCATCAAAATCGGAGTCGGACGGCCCTGCACAAGACGGTTGCCGGGTCATATCCGAGATGAGTTGGAACCCCCCGGGGCGTCCGGAAGTCACGGGCTTCGGGACATCCCATCGTCAGTCATATCTCGTTCACCCGACCGTTGTCTTTTTGTTATTTAAAGGCTTCGCCTTTCCCTCGTCCTCGAGGTGGCATCTTACTCCTAACAGGAGCAACCTGGAACACCGCTTCCTGGGGGAAGTTTTCAGGGTCGCCATCATCGGCCTTTCTTGAGGCGACCACAACTATCACCCCTGCGGAATTACTATTTCATCTCCAGCCTCTCGTCATGTACTGGCGTCCAAATCTCATTTCCCTAAAGTAAAGGAGAGTTGACCTCTCACTTCCTCTCCCTCTCAAATCATACAAGGTTGTGGTCGGGTAAATTAATCTGTGAATTCCAATACCTTCTCCAAAATTTTAATTTTATACCTAATGGACTTATAGAAGAGCACTATTACTATAATCTTAATTGTAATTTTATTTATACTCAATATTAACTTACTAAAGTTTCCGGTAAGAAGACCATTGCCCCGCAGTAGCTGCTTTTTGACTTTTCCCATGACAGCGTATTCTGTTCTGACATGAAGTAGAGGAACATGTACTCGCAGAATCACATGCATCACGTCCTCCTTCAGGAAGTGAAGGGATATTAAATTAATAGAAAATATACAAAATTAAATTCAGAAGATTATTCAATTTCATGATCACTATTACAATTATTGCAATTAATAAGCGACTGGCAGTTTGGCGATACCTACATACTCTGGACCTCAGACGGGTGCCCGAATAATAATAAGTACCCTTTTGGAGTTCCTATTACTACAATTAATTTTTAAAGTTCAATGTCTCCTTAGAGTTAATCGCATCACAGTTCTAGAAGGATCGAACAACGATCTGGCCGCGATTCACTGCTGCTCGCACACTGCCTCTCTTGAGTGATAATGCGCTTATCAACACTCACATGCACTCGAACCGATAAATCGCGTGACGTGCATAATCGATTATTTGTCAACAATATAATTCCGCCCACCGTGAAAAAATAGTATACAAATAACTAGGATTTACAAGTCTTAGCCGCCCGCCATAATCCATTTTGTTTACAGAATAATTTCCTTTAAGTCCAATTAATAACTAAATTTTAGATTTCGTTCATTTCTTTCGCTCTGACTGGTAACAGACAAATCCAAGTAATCGGCCGTTCGTATTTAGAACTATAAAGATACCATAAAGAGGGTTGTAAAGAATCATGCCTCACAAGAATGGTATTACCGATCACAAGATTTAGCCCTTTGTTGAACCATTTGTAGCGTTTTTGTAAGGAGTGTAAATTATTATTAGCCTTCTTTTCCAGTAAATCTCTGAAACTTCCTGTACTAACTGCCATTGATTCAAACGATTTTCCAAAGTAAATTCCAATGAGGGTTCTGGAACGTTAGTCAAAGGGGCTTCAATTAGAAAATTTCTAGGTAATGAATAGGAGAAGTCTTCAGGATCATTCGAAAGGGGGGAAATAGGACGGGCATGGAGGCAAGCTTTAATACCAGTACGAAGAGTATGAGACTCTTCGTAGGTAAGAGTATGATCACCTACAATTCGTTTTAGATGTTATTTAAAACTTTTAACTTCAGCCTCCAGAATCGCGAACTCATCATGCAAATCATTATCGAGTCCAAGATTCAAAAGACAGTTCTTCAATTTCCTGTCAGCACCGTGATCTGAGCGTATGCAAGGTTAGCTGCTGTAAGTTAGTAAGTGAGTTAGTTAGTTAAGTAAGTTAGTAAGCAATTAGTAAGTAAGTTGCATGTAAGGATATGAGGTGAGCATGCGTAGCGATAAGTTCACTTATGTGTTGACGAGGCAAAATGATAGGATGCTTCTCATCAAAACTGTTAGGAGCGTGCCGTAGTCTTCCTTCTTTTCGTAAGGGATTATTGGAATCTAAAAATGGTTTCAAACTTCTTCATGTGGAGTTTTTTGCAATCACCCTATCTTCTTGACTTGAGGCTTTTATCTTAAGAGAAAAGAAATTTGCTTGAACAAATTTAATCCAAAATATAACAGCTTTTCAGATTTCAATCGCATTGAGAGACACTGTTGAAAATTGAGGTTTAGGCTTAGTAAATTTTGAGTGCTTGAATGCATCAATGAATCTCTTATAATAGGCCATTACGCGAAGCAGTTTTGGCCAAGAGGAGAATTTAAACATCAAGTTGAATAGACTTTTGATCACATTCGAAACGTGATGACTATTTGGTGCCCGCTGTTCTAAATTTGATTATGAGGGGGCTGCCTCCTTTAAATCCACGAAGTTCGAAATCAGAGTTTGTCTGTTATTGGCGTCGATTTCTGCACAGAATTATGGTAACTCAACGACTGATTTTCAAGATCATCAGGTAGTCTATCATCCCAGTCGAGTTTACGCAGCCGAAGTTCTGATATTAAAATTTTTGACACTAGAACTTTGAGCTAGGCATCCTTCGCTAACGAAAATTCGAAAGCTCCTTCGTGTTTTCCTGAGAGACAATCTTCCAGTAGTCTGGGACATTTGCGGCCCATTTTCGTGAATGGAAACCACCAGCTTCTAATGAGAGTGTGACTTGAGTGCACTTCTGTTTAGCCTTAATCTGACTATCTGCGCGAAACAAAACATCGTCGACGTAAGTATTATTTTCTAATATAGTTTGGGCTAGAGGAAATCTATTCCCCTCGTCATGAGCTAACTGCCTAATCACTTTGGTAGCCAAATGATAGGGTGAAGTCTTCAAAGTTCAAACTCCGTTTAATACACTAAATGAGTATTCATTTATTAAAATATGTAATCATTTTTTAAGGAAGGAGAAGTTGCATTGAACTTTGATAATATGATACAAAGTAATTGTTATTCAAAAACACATTTTTACGTTTTCATTTTTACCCTCGTTGAATTAAATATTATTGTGAACAGCTTTCCTTGTCATTCAATAAGAGACTCACATCTAAGACACGTTTTTTTCCATTGATTTCCCATATGCTTGTATTCTGTACAGGCATGTACACCCTGCCAATCAGAAAATAAAATGGCAGATTAATTTCATATTAGACGTATCAGATCTAATATGAATTTTGTTTAAATTATTCACAGAAAAATAAAAAATAAAAAATGATTCAGGTAAAAATTCTGGGGTAATCTCGGCATGCAAATGAAATGAAAATTGGTGAGGGTAATATGAAAAATTAGCGATCTTTTCTTGCACCCTTGCAGATCTTCATATTTTTACATGCCAAGATTACCCCCAACATTTTTACCTGAATCATGGCATTTGGATTAATAATTGTAGAATGGGAAATTTCATGTAATATAAAATATATGTACCTCAAATTTCCATTAATTTTTATAGTATTTAATTAAAATTTTTATCCTATAATATTTTTATAATATCATAAAAAGAAAAGTGGAATTGATTGTAACCTATTTTGAATGAAAGTTATTTGCAAATGGGATTTTTTTCTTGACTACAGTTCTTTGGCATCCTACAAACAAATTGAGACCCAGTTTAAAATAATCGGTCTAACCCTTTTTGAAAAATAATCGATTTTTCGGTTCAATTGAGTTTTAAGAAAAAAAATTGCCGAAAATATCATTATAATTTATAATCATATTTTCAAATTCCTTTCATAGTATAATTTTAATATTAAAAATTGGAAAGTTCGAATAGATTTTTCAAATTGTCTTTGGTAAGAAATTATAATTTCAATAGTATTTAATATATTATGATATTTCAAACCTATAATAAAGATATAAATTGTAAAGCCCAATATTGACAAGTTCGACTGTGTAAACGACTAATAGGCACATAATAATTTCAGTTTCAACTTTTGAGTTTAAAAAATTTAAATAAGATTAAAAAGGATTGTAAAAATACGGTCATAATGATCAGGGTTGGCCACTTTCATCACCGAAAAAAATTCCCAGTCATTTCCCGGTTTTTTCCGGGTCCACAAAATTTTGTTCCGATCATTGAAATTCGAGCTGAAATTCAGGAGTTCAAACTGTTTAAGCTGGAAATTTTTTCATCTGAAGTAATGAAAACTAAACCACAAACTAAAGCAGCCGAAACTGGACTCTTCTGAATTTTCAACTTTCCAAATCTTCCAAATTAGAGCTTGAAAAATTTATCATTCAAAAACTTTTTATTCAATCATTCAATAATGAACAAGATTTAAAATGGAAACCTTCTAAATTCAATAGGTTTTATTTTAAGGCCTTCAAAACAAACATTATCCTATAACGAAACATCCAAAGTGGTAATGTATCAATTTCACAAACTTCAACTCTACAAATTAAATGGCAGAGACTGGGCAAAGGCCTCCAACTTTCATTTTTTATTAACCAGTCGATACAGAATATTTCAAAATATACAAATTAAATGTCGCCACTTTTATCGTTGGGAAAAATTCCCGGTTTAAAACTTTTTTTTTAAACATGGAAGCATAAGTTACATGTGTAAAAAATTATAAATATGTATTTCAAAAAATAAATCAACGCTATAATTTATACTGTTCACAATATTGCAGAATTGGCAGCTGCAAATCTATTAAATTGAATAATTTTCAATTTTTAAACTTCAAAATTGAACTATCCCAAAAAAATCACTTACAATTGCATAATTTTCTATTTGACACATTAAATATTGAAGAGTCTTAAATTGAATATATTCCAACTTAAAGAATTTTCCATTGTAAATTTTCAAAATTGAATTACATATTCCAAAAAAACGTAAAAAACTACATCGTTTTAGAATATAAACATTCTAAATATCTTCAATTATAAATCTTAAAAATTGTTAAAATTCAGGAATTTTCAATTGTTAATATTAAACTTTGAACTATTTAAAAAAACGTTAAAAATTACATACCTTTAAAATATACATATTGAAAATTTAGAAGCTTGAAATTCTATATTTTCAAAATTCAAGAGTTTTCAATTGAAACTCCTCAAAATTGTAGACATTTTAATTTTAGTTCTTCAAAATTCAAGAGTTTTTAATTTTGAAAATTTACAATTGAAAATTATGCAAACACTTTCAATTTCAAATTATTCAATTTTAATTGCTTTTATTTATAGGAATGGTACAAGTTCAATTCCTTTTGATTCATTTGGATCTTAAGATTTCATTTTTATGTAATTTATAAAAGTATGTAATTTGCACCTAAATTTATGTTAGTGTTTTACCCCGCAAATGAGTATTTTTAATAAAAAATTATCAGACTTGAATGATTAAAAAATTTCCAACAATTTACGTTTTTTACAAAAATCATTAGATTTTAAAGATTCATAATTTTGGAAAAATGTTAGGTTACGTTAGCGTTTTACATCAAAAATTGGTATTTTTAAACAAAAATCATTTTAATTCGAAAAATATTTATAACTTTTCAGTAGTTTCCGGTTATAATAACGTTTTTGATAGGAAATCGGTTATTTTAAACAAAAATCATTAGATTTCGAAGGTTTACAATTCTGAACAATTTTCGGTTATGTCAGTTTTTTTATCGGAAATCACTGGTATTTTAATAAAAAATTATTAGATTTCAAAGAATGTTTACAATTTTTTAATAATTTTAGGTTATGTTGGTGTGTTTCACCTGAAGTTGGTATTCTTAAACAAAAATCATTAGATTAAAGTCCAATGATTTTTTAGGGTGGCCGCGTTAATCAAGTAAAAATTTCCCGGTTTTTTTCCCGGTTCGCAAAAAATTTTCACAGACATTGAAATTAAAAAATTCGAACACTTGAAGCTGAAAATTCTACAACTTGAATTTTCAATGAAAACTGAACTGCAAATTAAAGCACTCAAAGTGAAACTCTTGAATTTTAAACTTTTAAAACTGAAGTTCAAAACATTTTCAATTCAGAAATTTTTAATTTACACGCTCAATTATTTACAGGTATACAATGCGAGCCTTCAACACTTTACAACTGAACAATTTTAAATTAAATGCTGTTTAAACTGCAAAATTTGCAATTTTCATAAATTGAACAGTTCAAAGATTTCTAGTTAAAATTTAAATCCACGCTATCATTTTCAATTAACTTAATTGAATAATGAATCAATAAATTTATAAATTCTCAAAATTATATAATTCTAAGCATTTTCAAGTTAGAACCATTAAATATTGAACGATTAATTTTTTTTAACTTAACACTTTTTAAATTAGAAGTTACATTTTTTAATTTTAAGTCGTTTAAAATTAGTAATTGTTCAGTTGTTATTTAGATATAAAAATTTCACAGTTTCACTTACAAATAAAATTTTTTTCCGGATAGTATAATTAAAATTGTAATGTTCAAACTTTAAATTTAGCACTCTGAAATTTTAACGATTTAAGGTTTTGTATTTTAAACAATTCAGTTTCAAATTGTTTACTTTTGAATATTTGATGTATAATTGCTCATTTTTAATAAATAGTCAAATATTGCTGAATATTAAAAAGTTGTTTTTTCTTTATTAAGAAATTTCAAATTGAATGGGCTAGAAATGGAATATTTAAGACTGGAACAATATTTGAAATTGGATATTAAAAGCGTTTAATTATGAATCTATTAATTTGAAATTATTTAAAAATTGAAAATATTTTATAAAGTTTCAATCGAATGCTTACATTTGTTTAACTACTAATGCTTTCGAATTATAACAGTTGAACTTTTAACGTTAAAATCTGTAAATTGTTTCATTTTGAACAGGTTCAGAATCGTCTTGTTAAATCAATTATTGTTCAATTTTTATTGCTCGAACTACAGTTCAATTTTAAAAATCATTGAAGTTAAAGATTTTAGGATTACGCATTCTAAACTGAATGATTTAATAATTCAAAAAGTTAACAATTGAGCAGGACATTAACAAAAAAGTTGAAATCGGACTTATTTAAAATTGCATTATTCTTTTTTGTTGATATTTCAAGTGATTGGATAGACCTTTCTTCTAAAAAATTTGTAATTCTTTAATTTCTCCATTCAAATTGAAAATAAATAAATAAAAAAATGAAAGAAAAAGAAGGCAACCTCCGAATCCCCTTTCTTTTTTTGCTCATTTTTAAAAATTTTTCTTAAATCACAATAAAAAAATATTTACAAAAATCTAGATAATAGATACTATGAAATACAAAAGTTTTGTATCAATATTAATTTTATATTTTAGTTCAAAATTTGCTTGAGACAACAAAAAAATAATCACTCGCGTGTTTGTTTTTTAGTTACGTCAAAATATGTATTAGGTGGTAACAAATTAAAAATATCAAGATAATTTGAAATTATAGATTTGGCTATGGAAAGAAACGAATCTCTGAATTTTTAATCTGTCTTCATATTATCAGATACCGGCTTTTTAAAACTTTTTTCCCCCAATGACAGCCTTCACATCTTTGCTGTTTTTTTATGGCAGTTGTTTACGTTTTACGATTATATAAGCGTAACGTACGTCTGTAAATAGAAATATATAGATTTATCGCATACGAGAATTGCATTACACTCATACTGAAGTAATTTAAGATACTACGTGATAAGATCATTACTCTGTTCTTATTCGTAACCTTGAATCCTATCAACAGTTAAAAAATTAAAAATAAAAGTCTTTTTGATTACTCCATATTCAGAAATGATTATTTCTGCAATTTCATTTTATATCAATTTCTTTCTTTAATATCTTTTCATTATAAATTAATAATACAATTAATTAACAATTGATAATAAATATTATATTTATAATTTATTTATTTATAACTTCATCATACTTCACTTTTGGAGATAATAATACTTTCATTAATATTCTAATGGAAAGTACATATGTATGTATGGAAATCATTTATGGATTAAGGGTTAATGAATTTGAACCTAATTAAAATTTAATTTTAATTAAATTTCATCTTTTCGTTAATATATTTTTTTCAAACTTATGAATTCAAAGAAAAATAATAAATTAAAAGTAAATTATTACCTAATTGATAAATAAGAATCAATTTATTAAAATCAGTTAATTTAATTCAATTAATGAGTAAATAAAATAATTCATAAATTCAATTATTAATTAAATTAACATTTTTTAATTAAAATTTGGTTAAACCAGAAAGTAAAAATCGAAAGTTCATTCAAATAATTTTTTAATTATTAGTTGTATGAAAATATTGTAGAAATGAATTAAATACGTAATATATTTATAAGTTTTTGAAATATGTATTTCAATTTTAGATTAAGGTGGCCATTGAATCGGGAAACCCAGAAATGATAGTGAATTTATTTTTCACCAGGAATTTTACAAATTTTTATAAGAAAAATCTATCAGATCACTGAAAATATCACAAATTTCATACCACATGATGTAATACAATTTAAGATATGTTCGATTTCTACTTTTTTAAAATGTTGAATTCAATTGTTAAGGGGGAATTAACAACTTTTTTCTGAATTTTAAGAGCGAATTTTTTATTTTTAACATTTTTATTGATTCGGAAGGGAGGCTAGTTTGGTTTTTAACTTTTAGCTGAATTAAAACAGGGACATTGTATACTTTCATGATTCTTATCGAGTTGGAAAGGAGGAAATTTTGGTTCTTATTGTTTTCTGAACTGGAAGAGGGAAATTTTTTTATTTTCAAACATTATTATTGAGTTGGAAGAAAGGAAATTTTGGTTATTTATTTCTTTTCTGAATTGGAAGAGGTCATTTCTTATTTTCAACATTTTTATTGAGTTGGAAGGGGGTAAATTGTGGTTTTCAATTTTTTCTGAATTGGAAGAGGGTCATTTTTTTGCTATTAAGATTTTTATCGAGTTGGAAGGGATGAAATTCTTGTTATTTTTTTTTTTAATTGAAAGAGGCCATTTTTTCTTTTCAACATTTTCATTCAGTTGAAGAGGAGATCTTTTTATATACAGTTTTTTTTCTGAATTGGAAGAGGGTAATTTTTTATTGTTAATATTTTTATTGAGTTGGAAGGGACGAGATTTTGGTTATTTATTCATTTTTCTGAATTTAGAAAGAGGCCATTTTTCTTTTTAACATTTGGTTTAGTTGAAGGGAAGAACTTTTTATTTTCAATCTTTTTTACTTAACATTTTTTTTAACTTGAGGGAAAAATTTCTCCTTTTCTATTTTTTGCTGAATTGGAAGAGGAACATTTTTCTCATTTCCAAGAATTTTATCGAGCCGAAAACGAGAAAATTTGGGTTCTAATTTTTTCTCAATTGGAAGAGGCCATTTGTTTCTGTTTAACATTTTTATTGAGTTTCAGGGAACATTTTTTTCTTTTCTACTTTTTTTTTTTATTTGGAAGAGGGACATTTTTTTGTTTTTAAGATTTTTAAAGAGTTGGAAGGGATGAAATGTTTCTTATTTTTTTTCTGAATTAGAAGAGGCCATTTTCTCTTTTCAACATTTTTATTTAAGAAATTTAAGCTTCAATTAAAAAAATTTTTAATCCAAAAAAGTTCCACATTGAAAACAATGACCGGGAATTTTTTCGTTGCTTAAAACAGCCACCCTGTAGATATTTTCAAAGAAAATAATTCTGAAATATTTTTTACTTTATAATTATTTATAAATGGTGATTATTTTTGAGATGATTATTTAATTGTATTTGAAAAAATTACAATTTCTAAAAAATGATATAAAAAATGATAATATCGTGAAATAGTTCCTTTATTGTAAAAATATAGCTACGCAATCTTATCAAAAAATTATTTTAAAAAATTTGATTTCTTCTCCTAGTCTTACGCATTATCTGCTTGAACTTTGAACGTGAGAACTTCAGTTTATCAAAATTTTAATGTGCTTGAAGTTCTAAATGTTTAAATGAATAAAATTTTCTATTATTTGCTTTATATACTAGAGACATTGTGAAAATATGATTCATTACGTTGAAAGAAATGCAATTATAAAAGAAACTTACAATACATATTTTTATTTGCATTGAATACAATATTTCTAGATAAAATAGAATTGGGAAAATATGTTTCGTTCATTTAAACATTCACAACTTCAGGAACATAAAATTTTATTCACACGCTAAGGCGAATGTATTTTAACTCGAGGAATACTGGCGTGTAGAAAACTCAATGAGTTCAATGATGATTGCTGTAGAAATGTAAGGGGTCAGAGATACGAGTAATTGAAAAATTTGCCTACCGACAAACAGTATTTTAAAATTATATTCATTGAAATAAATCGCTTTTATTGAAATTGCATTAAATTTATAGGTTGAGAATAATTTGAAAATGATAAAAAGTTTAATCTTATGTAGCTCTAATTTATAAAATTTATAAACTTAAGTCAAATACCTATCTGCGTAGAAAAATCTTAGGGTATTTTGAAAGATTTCAAGAAATTTTTAATATATTTCAATAACTTGAAGGGATTCCAGAGGATTTGAAATATTTTCATAATTAATTAATTCTTTGAAATTCTCTTGAATTTTTTTAATTCACTTGAATTCTTCTAAATTCACTCAATTCTACTCAACTCAATCGATTAAATTTTTGTTTATTTTTTGTCCTGAGAATAATAAATTAAAAATTTATGAATTAAAATTTGAAATTGTTTTATTCCATTCATAAAAGATTCTATATTAAAAATGTCACAAGATTAGAATTGGACTTTGAATATTAATGGTCAGGGAAAATGAAAAATTAGCCAGGGAAAAATCAGGAGAAAGTCAGGGAATTTTGAAAATGAAGTGAAGTGGTATAATAGTTGTTTCAAATAAAAAATATTAAGGTAGAATAAAGTTACTTTGTATATAAAATTGGAAGTATTTCATAGCAAATTTTCTTAATCGCGTCATGTTTTCTGTAAAACTACGAAAATTTCATTGCATAATCACAAGTGGGCTTTGACATTGCATTCGTGGGAACATATGGGTTATAAATATAGCTTGAACTATTTTTTGATTTGTGTGAGGGAGTTTGTAGCGTCTGGGAATTTCGTTGCTTTAAAATTATCTTCATTCAGTCTCAAAGTGTATTTTTTTTATAATCTTTTACTATAAATTTATGCAGGTAAGACGTTTCTGATAAAAATTGTCATTTTAAAATCAAATAGAAAATTTTTCAATCTTAATTGTAGTATTTCACGTAATTTGTTTACCATATGATTAAAGCATACACTTGAAATAATTTGAATTTGCAATTGTCATAATATAATATGCAAATTAATGAGCAAATGCTGCAGGGTTGCCACACAGTGACTTAAGTCACTGTCAGTCACTTTTTTTCAATGAAAAGATCACTTTAGTCACTCTTCTTTCAATAAATTAAAACAGAGGATCTATACCTATTCCTGAATTTTCTTGAATTCGCCCTGAATTCTTTGGAATTCCATTGAAATTCACTGAATTCAATGAATCTATTTTGGATTTTCAATTTTTTTTTAAAATTCACTTTGAAGACTTTTAAATTCAATTTGAATTCTTATAAATTTCATTACATTCTTTCAAATTCCAATTAATTAATTCTGTTCACTCCTGTTTATCTGAATTCTAACGAATTTTTTTTGGATTAAAAAAAATTGTGTTCCATTCACTCGAAATATTTTCAATTCATCTTGAATCCGTATGAATTTCATCAAATTCTCATGAATTTCCTTTAATTCTACTAAATTCACACCAATTATTATACCTTTGAGTGACAATTTTTTATTTTATTTCAGAGATCAATCATAATTCGTTTCTTGTGGAACAAGACAGGAAAAGAATACTCAGATTCTAGTGAAAATAAATCAAGATAAACTCGATTTGGTCGAACTCACATGAATTTAGTTGAACGTGTCTGAATTTGAATTGCTCCTTATTTAAATACAATTTATTAGTACAATTATTTATGACTGTTATTTATTTATTTTATCAAATGTATCAATTTTTCACAGTATTTTCTCAAGATTTAACCTTTTTCAAAGTTATCTTTAATTATTGGGATATATTTAAGAACTTACGTAAGATTAGTAGGTAAAAAAATAGCTCATCTCCGAAAACTTTGAAAATTTATTCCTGAGGCTAAATTGTAGTGAATAAAAAAAATGAAAGACATGCAAATTTTTTTAACGTAAAACAATATTATTTAATAGTTGGGTGCAAGTGTTTTCTTAGGAAGTACTACAAATTTTATATCACAGCCTTTTCGCTTTAAAGAACATTTTGTCTTCGCGGGATTTTCATAATCAATACCCAAATCGTCCATTTCTTCCACACATCTTCGTTGTCAAGTTCGAATTGCACTTTTTGTTTTTTCCCAGCTTTCTTTTTTCGATATCTTTGACTAGCATTTAAACTCATACGAAATTGATTTATTTTCCTAAATTATTCAAAAAACAAGGGTTAAAGATTATAGGTTATAGAGGCTAGAGAAGTACATACATCATAGTTTCATTTGATTTCATTCAATCATTTTCAATTTCTTTCAAACATCAGATGTAAAAATACTTTCTTCCATAAAAATCCACGGTGAAATTGGATATTGAGAAAAATTAATTTTAGTGGGTGTTTTTCGCAATAATATAATTTTAATGCATTAATCAATGCATTTAAGTCTTTCTTTAGATGGAGAATTTCTAGGCAAATCCGTCGACCTATAATAAAGTATCTTTCAGTGTTCCAGAACGTAAGATATGAATTTAAAATATTTAATATTATATTTAATGTCTTAACATATGACTTTAAACAATAGCAGTCTTCTTTTGTTATGTTAAAGATAATTTAAAGTACATATAAATTAAAATTTAAAAGGATATTATCGCATAATTAACGTCGTTAAACGTACATTATGATTCTGCCTCTTCTTCTAATTGCCTTTTCTTGAATGCAGCTATGAAAGTATTCTTGTCAGCGTTCGGAAAACGCTTCCTATGCTTTTCCATCACTTGCAGAAGAAATTGTTTCTTTTCTTCTTTCTTCGTCATGAAAGTGTTGAAAGTTGTTGCAAGAGCAAACGCTCTTTCCGCACAATCATTTATGCATTTTAGAGCTTCGACAACTTTCTTAGCTTCCCGATAAGAAATGAGGTTCTCCCAATGCTGAACGTCTTCTTTTAAGAAAGAGGTGTCGATTTTTAATAGTTTTAACGTGAAATGAGAAACAGGCCCAATGAATGACTTCAATGATTTTTTGCTGACATCATCTTTTCCTTCATATTTGATAGGGCGACCGTATTCTTTATCAGAGTATTTCTGCAGCTGTGAAACTATGTCACGCTTTGTCTCAGTAGGCATTAGGTCCGAAAAAAGACTGAGAGTTACCATTTCTTGACTTAAGTACCACAAGTGACGTTTAATTGACTCTAATGCGGCTTTGGAAATAGGTGTAAAAGTATTCTTATAGGAAGTCAATGTTTTAATAGATGAGAGATCATTCACAGGAGCATTGCGAACATTAGGACATTGGATCCACGGCTTAACGTATAGTAACGCCACAAATAATCAAAATTTTGCGCATTGCCTTCTCCCGCGTTGAGTGACATGAAATTGATTTCCAAAAATATTGATTTTTAGGACATATATCACTTCGCACATCCATCTTGCATGATGAAAGGCACTTGGAGTTCGAAACCTTCGACCATCCGGTGTATTAGATGGATTTTCGCCTAAAAATATCAGTGTTATTTCCAAAAGTTTATTATAATCATCTCTGAAAATAAATCGTTTGTTGGAATCTTTTAATACTTTGAAGCAAATGTAATGGTTTCAATCTTTAAGTTTTTTAAACTTCCAGATAGGCGATCATCATTGTAAGGCGTAGAGGTTTTTTGATCTATCTGAGGCCAAGCTTCACGAAAACGTTTAAATAAGGCAGTATTTGGACCATAAGATGCTCCAAACGCTGTTTTAAATCCATCCTTACAGACAACTTTAAACGTATGATGTCGGCATACGAACCACAGCAGAAGTTTATCCAGTCTGTTTTGCAATAAAGCACAAGCGCCATTTGTAGATCCTGTATTTGCTGCTGTAGTATCGAAGCAAACTCCTACAGTCTTCTCAACAAATTTCCAATTATGTAGAGTAGTAAGTGTTGCTTCCGCAATTTTTCCACCTGTACCTTTATCTATTCTTGGGACTCCTAACAGCTTTTCTGTTTCTTTCCCTGATACCAAATTAGCTAAAGGTTCTTCTCTTAGTGGACCCCCAGAAATTTCTGGAAGCAATTTGCCATCTATATGAACAACAACTTGTTCCGAAAATGCAGTAGTTTCTTTTATTTCTACAGCTTGTTGAGCACGTTGAGATTCTCTTATTCTCCTAACACTACTTCAAGACAAGGCTACTTCAGATAAGTCACAGTTACTGTAGTCTTTTATGGCTGCAGATAAAATATAC
>JAUMHM010010443.1:0-17624 GCA_032362435.1 Melikaiella ostensackeni
GTTAGCCCTGAAGAAGTGAACTGCAATGTTCACGAAACGTCGGCAAGATTCGTAGTTTTGCACACGATTGAAACCCGGAAACACCTCTTTTCATCATAATGAATCATCGTGAAAGCATTAAATCTATTATTTCCTAATTGTTCTGAAATTTATCCAATTTTCTGGGGAAAACTCCCCGACTTCTGGGGAAAACGTATTTTCAACCTGAAATGTAGAATTTTCCTCCAAAAAAAAGCGAGGGAAGGTCCCCAAATTTTTTACAGTGTATATGTATAAACATGGAGCACATCACATCGAAGTAAAATGTTAAACCATCAAACTTACAATCTGATGTTCTGAGCCTAACAGAAGAACATTATTCCTATCATAATTCAGCGTAATGTGTACTTCATGGACCAATAAGAAAAGCAGAATGTCAACAATACAAATTTTGAAAATGCGAGTTGTTTTTTGGAGCCTCCATTTTTTATGGAAAAAAAAAGAAAACAAGTGACAAACAGTTTGAGACTTGACACAGAGATCTATTTCTGATTTAAACCCAATTTCTTCATGGGAAAGCGAGTGAGTCTGTAGACAGAAAAAACTTTATTACTGAATCCAGAAAATATTTATACGTATACGGACGATACAATATTTTTTTTTGTCACCCAAGAAAATATTGTATTGTCCGTATTCGTACCAATGTTTTTTTGCTTCTATGTTAATTTTTTCCGTGCATATAAACCTCGACCGACACATAATTTTTATTTTTCCGAATTACCATTCCCCAGAATTTTCATTTTTGTGAATCATCATTTACTTTATGATTATTATTATTTATTATTATTATTTCATTTATTATTTGAATGAAAACAAAATTTACATTACATATTTATCAAGTAACATCAATCGCGCGCACGTTTAAAATTTGAGTGTTCAGTTCATCTATTCTTCCTGTAATAAAATTACACTGTGATGTAATTAGATTGCACTTTAATTTACTCCAATCGAGATTCGGATTTGATTTCTGCTTCTCCATTATTCATCCCAAAATAATTATGAGATGAAATTCTTCGTCTCCTGTGGGCCATGAATGTAGTACTGACAAAAAGTAACTGCTGCTAAACTTCGATGATTGAAAGAGAAGCCTGGAGGATTTCGATGTATTTAAGGGGAAGAAAGAATGATTTTTAGGCCAAAAGGTTGAAAATATAGATTTATCTATCCATCAATACTACTCTCATTTCAAAAATTTTACCTATTTAGAGATTGTGTTCGAGAATATGATTAAACTTACGTAAAGATATTGTATTAAACTATCCTGGGGTCCTAGGATCAAAAAATGACTATGATTGTTTTAATTCTGGTTAAACATTTTTTTTCGATAACATTTACTTCGAAAGGTCACAAAATGGTTAAATACGCAGCAAATTAACACTTCATTTCATTGATTTTCCACAACCTGAAGTTCTGGAAAAATTTAGGTTTCTCTGCCTGCATCGCACCAATGGGGTATTAACCAATATACTTGCATTTCCCACCTGAAATAGAAAAAAAATATATCTTATCAATCAATATTAGTATTTTAAATTATTATTTCAAAGTATAGTCAAATGGTGATAAACTTACGACGGCATTCCAGCCCCACACAACAAACGTCAAAAGGAAATGCACAACTCTGATTATATTTTTTGTCAGCGCACTCACCTTGTGCGTCAACAGCTCTAGTGATAAGAGCCACGCACACAAGAGCGAAGATGGCAATAATTGCAAGACTCATTTTTTTTTAAATCTCAGTTCAAGACTGACTGGCTCATCGATTTTTTTTTTTTTTCGATTTAAAAATTCATTTATTGACATAATTTGTGATACAGAGATTTTTACCTGTTCTGTTTATTGTTGTTTTTATATTGAGATGCCTATTTCTATGTAAGAAATTTTACTCCTATTAATTAATGAGGTATGCGCGTTTACATTTATATTGTATCGTAGATGTGGAGATCTTTAATCATATTATAATTTGAGTAAAAAGATTACAAAAACTCATAAATTGATATGGTTGACTGGCTCATCGGGTTTGGTCGCGGCTTATATACCGACTCTTCTTCCCATGTTGATGCGCACTAAGCACAGGAGGGGGAAAAAAAGTTAAGTACACTTCGCTTTTTGAAACACGTAAGTCAAATTACGTCATATTGCCCTCATGGAGGGAGGCCAGCCAATAAACGGGGTACACATATAAAACAAGAAACTATAAAAATAATGATGAGGCATCAGATATAAGCATTAAATAAACTTTTTTCCTTAATGAAAAATTAATGAATAATAAGTTTATTGCTTCGTTGACATCGTCTTCATGTGTAGCAATGATTCGATTTCATTTAAAAATTATTTATCATGATATTGAAGTAAATACTTGAACATATTTTCAAGTATTTGTGCTAAACTCTTTCATTTTGTGACTGCATGAACAAACTTTGGGAATATTTACAAAATATCATAACAATAAAATGAAATAAAATAAATAACTGCTATTGAAAAATAATTTTTGAATTTAAGACAATTACATAGAGAATTTTGAATTTAGAGTTGACATTAACAAGACTTATTCGGATAAATAATTTAATCACATTATTAATACTTGTACTGAAGGATAGAAAATTCATAGACGAATAAGGGTATCATTATTGAAAATATTGCAAATAGTTCAGTTAAATTCGTTCATTATACAATACTTTACCATAAGATTAACTCAGAAAAAGCTCTAATACAACTCTATAGTGTATATATTATTTAGATTCTTTCGCATTGAAGAGTAATGAGTAAAATCTGTGAATTATCCTGCAAAAAAAATTCAGTACACTTTAAAAGTTAGAAAGATTAAACTCAAAATCAAACTGAAATAGTTTCCTGGAAATGATTTTTTTCTCAATTTCAAGGCTTCTGAAAATGTATTTCTTCCACCATAAGTTTGAATGAAAAATCTTACATTATTTATAAAAATTGAGAATATCTCGAAATAGTGACCAAATATCTACGCATGCTGAGATAGATCTGTGTAATTATTACCCAATATACAATCTCTTTTATACTAGATTTTTCACAGCCTTTACACTTTATGATGTTAGACTACGTTAAATAGGTTTGAAGTTTTTTCTCTATTTCACTTGTTCATATATGGATTATTCAGTTCATCGCAATTTTAAAAATAGTCATTTTTTTGAAGCACTTCTGATTTTTTTAGACAGCCCTTGAATGTAAGGAAGTCTAAACTTTATGTCATTTCTATTTAATTTTTCTCGCTGTTTTTATTTGTTGTTATTGCTGGAATAAATTTTCTGTTATTTGTTATTTCCTTCAAAAACTGTTCACGAAGGGATTAAAAGTGAAGAGAACACGAAACTTTAAAAACATGATCAGACGCGAATTTGCCTCTGATGCCGCCGTGGACGAACATTCGAGGTAAAGCCCTTTTCTGTGAGTGCTGTGAACATAAAAAAGCTCATTGTTTTTAAGAAGGGGAAAGTTCCAACAAAGTGTTTAGTTTTCGAAATTAATTCTTTTCAATTTAATATTAATAGTCCAGAATAGTACATAAGAAGTCCAAACAATTTCTGTCTTTCAATATAAATTATTTTATGGAATATTTTAAATATGCAATGATCGAATCCATTGCAAATCACGCAAACTCTACACTTCAAGTCGTAGAATCTCTCAGCGACAAAATATGTTGTTTTTTAGAATAAATTAGACGACTCACATTCTTCCGATTTCAGAAAAAAAAACTGTTTTCACGAAGTTCGGAGTATTACAATGTAAAAGATCAGTTGTTGATGGAGTTAACGTTTCCTTTCCTTAAATCATCCGGTCATTCAGGCACATTTGAACGATTGAGGAACAAAATAATTCTAATTGGACAATTTTTAATATCGCTAAAATTGTATCATTTCGAATTAAATTGTCCTAAATGGAATAATTTTGAATTGACAACGTTCAAAATTGGAGAATTTTGATTTGATGTCTTCAAAATATATGGGATTACTGAGTAATGAAATTATAGAAATAATGGTAATATAATATGATGATAAGAGTAAGAGTCTAAAACATTGAATCTTAAATTAATGAATCTAATATTATGCTGTATAATGAATTATAATTATTTAGATCGGTTATTATATTTAAGCAATTATCGCCCTCTCTCTTAATAAAGAACATTCCTGCTACAAATCTTTCAAACATATTAGGCTCATGGTGTAAAACCAATACATGTTCTCAATCAAACTGATGACCCGTTTTAACCTGATGTTTCGCAATAACTTTATGGTTCTTTGGATTCTGTGTAAAATTATCATGATGTTCTTTAGTTCTAGTGGAAAGTAATCTGCCAGCCTGGCCTACATAACATTCATCACAATTTGAACAAACAATTTTTTATGCTACATTAGTAAGCTTCAAACTGTTAGGAGAATCTTTTTCTAATTTTATGAACTTATCCAATTTGGAATCAATCCTAAATGTTGTTTTACTGTTAAAATCATTCAAAATTCTTTCAACCTCGAAAGAAAAACTACCATGGAACGGTAAAGAAACAATACGTTTGAAACCTACATTAGAATCTAGATGAGAATTTCGTTGTTGTGGTAAAGGATCTGTAAGTGCTTTTATTTTGTCATCAATATGTTTTTAAACAAATTCTTTTTGAGAATTATTATGTGACATATTTTTAATGAAATTAATATTGGACTTGTGAAAAGATTAATGTGATAGTTTGAACGATGTGTCTACGAGATTTTTTACAATAGCTACTTTATGCTCAATGGGATGGTTAGAAAAAAAGTTTACGTATCTGCCTGAATAAGAATCCTTTCTGTACCAATTCGTGATAATAGTGCCATCATCTGTTTTGATAACATTGACATTTAAAAAGGAAATGGAATTGTTAGTTTCTATCTCATGTGGAAATTTGAGCCTAGGGAGAAAAGAATTGAATTGCCGTAAAACACAATCTAGTTTATCTTTCGGTAAAATAATGAAAGTATCATCAACATATCTAAAATATGTGTGACTGGTAAAATCTAAATTTTTAATAACAGTAGACTCTAAATCTTGCATAACAAGGTCAGCTAAAATATGAGCAGGAGGAACTTTTCTATTAACTATTATGTTTTTTAATTCAAATGTGTTTTTTATTTGGTTCTTCGGTACTATTGAAGCTTCTTCAAAAATGTTATTAAACAACTTTGCCATTTTGTGAGAGGGAGAATTGATCAACGAAACAACAGGTCTTAATGGACAATTTAGTTTGTGAATTTTAGGTAAGCCATATATTCTAGGAATGTTAGTGTCATGAACTAATATATCACGACGTGATATATTTTCACCAAAATAATCACTGATTCTCCATGAGTTTACATATTTAAAAGTTTCTTTCTTTAGTTCTTTTCCAGGATTCTCATGTAATTTTTCATATGTTGTGTTATCATTTAGTAAATTTTTCATTTTCTTAGCATAATTTTTTTTATTAAGAACAACAGTCACATTGCCTTTGTCAGATGTTTCATATGATTATGTTTTTTTTCACTTTGTGCCAAAACACTATCAAACTGAGAAATTTTATTACTGTGTAAAAAATGTTGTGCCTAATTAAGAATTCTATGCCTAAGCATATTACGATCATCTGCATTTTCAATCAATCAAATATTAGACTCAACGTCCTTAACTAAATCAAAAACTATATTACGTTTATTAGTTAGAAAGGATGAGCTCAATTCATTCCCTAATCTTAAAACGTCATTTACGTCATTAGGAATTTGTTTATCACTTAAATTCACGATCCAAGGATCACTATGACCTGCATTGATTATATCCTTGTGTTTATTGATAGTTAATCGTTCATGGGGATGACTATTGAAAAGTAAATTTTGAAATTTTTTATTCAATCTTTGCGAATTTTGGAAAACTTGATCTTCATTACTAAGATGATATTCTTAAATTTTACTATAGATATTAGACGGTAAAGAGTTTCTTAAGTTGATCTTAACATTATTGAAACTCTTAGTGAGTAATTCTAAATGAATATTTAAATCTTTGATCTCATCATTCAATAAACGACGTTCTAAGGAGTCTACCATAAAATTAACATGATTCTTAGCACGATAACTGAGAAACTGTAAATTTTTTAAATTGTTAGTAGCATTGGTGATATTTTTTGGCGATAATTTGTGACTGCGACAGTTAACCAAAAAATTTTCTCTGGCTTTAATATTATAAATTGTTTTGCTTAAATTAACGTATTTTTTTCACATCAATAAAAGAGTTAGGAAAATGTGTTTTAATTTCATTAAGAAACATGATAGAATGTGTTTAAAAGAATGTGATAATCAAAAAGAAAGCAGAAAAGACTTGTGAAATTGACGAAGGATTAGGAATATAATACTGTATTATGTCAAAAAAACAAACTTATTATTAGATGGTAAATGGTAAAGTGCGATATTATACGTTTGAGTATATAATTAATTATAAATAGAGGTTAAAATGTATAATGACATACTTTAGACCAGATAAAAAGACCTCGGTGCTGTTAAGAAGATCCTTTATTGACGTTTCGAAAGTCAAATGCTCTCCTCATCAGAAAAGCATAAATCCAGTGTCAAAATTAAGTCCATGTAGATAAAAGTCAATATGTCAGTTGACAAGGAATCATGTTCTTAAATTCTCTTCTCAAACTTAGTTCTGTGAAAGCAGTTATATTGTAAATAAGAGAAATATATAATTTTAACTACAAAATGAAACATATACGATATAGAAAAACGAAGTTGAAATATTTAAAATGAAAATAAAAAATCATTTACCTGTAGTTTTTAGTAATATAGAAGATAGTAAAGTCCATCAATAACAATACACATGCAGACAAAGGCAATGTCACTGTTGTTCTTAATAAAGAAAATTATAATATTAAAATGAACAATTCACCAAATGATAACACAATATATGAAAAATTACATGAGAATCCTTAAAAAGAACTAAAGAAAGAAACTTTTGAATATTTAAACTCATGGAGAATCAGTGGTTATTTAGGGGAAAATATATTACGTCGTGATATACATATTAGTTCATGACACTAACATTCCTAGAATATATGGCTTACCTAAAATTCACAAACCAAATTGTTCATTAAGACTTGTTGTTTCGTTAATCAATCCTCCCACTTACAAAATGGCAGAGTTATTTAATAACATTTTTGAAGAAGCTTCAATAGTACTGAAGAGCCAAATAAAAAATGCATTCGAATTTAAAAACATAATAGTTAATAGAAAAGTTTCTCCTAATCATATTAGGGTTTCTTTGGATGTTTCATCTTTATTTAGTAATATTTCATCCGATGTAGTGATGAACAGTGTTTTAAGTAGATCGGTTTACATTTGAAATTTTACAGTTTTACCATTGATTGAATTTGAAAAGGAAATAAAGTTTTAAATGAATGAAACAGGTCTTTCTATTTAATAATAATTTTTACCGTCAGGTATATGGAACTCCGAAGGGTTCTCCCATACCACCTGTTTTAGCTGACCTTGTTATGCAAGATCTAGTCCACTGTTATTAAAAATTTAGATTTTACCATTCACACATTCCAAAAGAATTTGTTCAAAAACATATTAATGAAAAAATAAAAGCACTTACAGATCCTTTACCACAACAACCAAATTCACATACAGATTATAATGTAGATATCAAATATATTGTTTCTTTACCGTTCCATGGTAGTTTTTCTTTTGAGGTTGAAAGAATTTTGAATGATTTTAACATTAAAACAACATTTAGGATTGATTCCAAATTGGATAAGTTCATAAAATTAGAAAAAGATTCTCTTAACATTTTTCAGCTAACTAATGTAGTATAAAAAATTGTTTGTTCAAATTGTGATGAATGTTATGTAGGCCAGGCTGGCAGATTACTTTCCACTAGAACTAAAGAACATCATGATAATTTTACACAGAATCCAAAGAACCATAAAGTTATTGCGAAACATCAGGTTAAAACGGGTCATCAGTTTGATTGAGAACATGTATTGGTTTTACACCATGAGCCTAATGTGTTTGAAAGATTTGCAGCAGAAATGTTCTTTATTAAGAGAGGGGGCGATAATTGCTTAAATATAATAACCGATCTAGATAACTATAGTCCATTATACAACCTAATATTAGTTTCATTAATTTAAGATCCAATGTTTTAGACTCTTACTCTTATTGTCATATTATATTATCATTTTTCTCTATAATTTCATTACTTAGTAATCCCATATAAATTAATTCAAAAGAAAAATAAAACAATATTTCCACCAATAATTTGTTACTTCGACTTTAAGATCTGTTTTTATTTTCAAATTTAAGGAACCTCATATTTCTCGCTTGTTACTACGACACTGCTCTTCTACATCTTTGTTATTTCGTGTTCTTACCTTCTTTCACTCGATGTTAAGGTTCAAAATGGAGCAGAACACTCGTTCTGTCTCTTCTTTTAAATTTAAATTTAATATTTTTTTGTTAATTAATTTTCAATGTTCTGTCATGAATTTTTTTTTATTTATGGACTTTACTATCTTTTATATTACTAAAATTTTTTCTATATTGTATATGTTACGTTTTGTGGTTAAAATTATATATTTCTCTCATTCACAATATAATTGCTTTCGCAGAACTAACTTTGAGAGGAGAATTTAAGAACATGAATCCTTGTCAACTGACATATTGATTTTCATCTACATGAACTGAATTTTGACACTGGATTTATGTTTTTCTGATGAGGAGAGCATTTGACTCTCGAAACGTCAATAAAGGATCTTCTTAACAGCATCGAGGTCTTTTTATCTGGTCTGAAGTATGTCATTATACATTTTAACCTCTATTTATAATAGATTTCAGGAAATTATAGAGAAAGTCATAGCCCCAAATATCAAGATTCAGAGTTTTAGTCCAAAGAGACAATAATAAGATGGTAAAATATTTTTACATTCAATTATGAAATTCAATTTTAATTGTATTCAATTATTATACCTCAAATTATGTACATACTTCTGGCAACCTTATTTTTTGATAAGTACCAGGTTAACATTTTTATTAGTTGTAAAAATGAAATTGTATGTAAAACCTTTTGGTAACTTCATTTTATGATAAGTATCACGTTAACATTTTAAAACAAGTAATTGCTTTTTTTTAAATTCCTTAACATGGATTTTGACCCATTTCAAAACCAAGTGGACCATAATCTTTTACAGGAACATGAGTTAGGTCAAAACAATTACTTTAAGCCAATAAACCCCATTTCCGAAAATTGGCACTTACGCCTTTTTGCTCGGCGATCCTTCAAATAATAAATGAACATCAACAAGAATCATTTTTTAATCAGTATTCCTTTTTTTTCTGAGTGAAGTATTTTTACTCTATTGCTAATGTTTCAAAAATAATAATTTGAATAAAAAGGTTTCAAAAAATAATTCTTGTTGATGTTCATTTATTATTTGTTCGTGACCAAAAGTCAAAGAAAGCTGAAAATTTTATTGAAAGACCGCAAATTTCCATCAATACTCTCAAGGATGATAGTTATAAACAATTGTGTTTGTTAACTTGCATTAATTATTACCTCACTAAGTGAAGAGTGGACAAAAAGTTGAAAATTTCAGAAAAAGCCGCAACAATCTAGCATTATTCAAAGAGAATATTTTTAAAGATAATAACAAACTGTTTAAATAATTATGTTTCTTAACTTGAATTAATTATTACCTGACTCTAATTGAACAGTCGACAAAAAGTGGAAAATTTCAGAAGAAACCGCAACTTCCTAGTATTATTTTAAGAGAATATTTTTATAAATAATAACGAATTGTTTAAACAAACAATTACTTTTCTTCACCTTAATTGATTATTGCCTTGTTCTAACTGAAAAGTTGAAAAATGCGAAATGAAACGCGATTTTCTAACTCTGTTCAAAGAGAAAATGTCTATTAACAATAATAAATTTTTCTTAAAGTTCCAAATGAAATCCAAAAATTGTAATCCAACGTTTGTAAACAATTAACCACAACAGTAAGCGAACAAACTACTCTTAGTTAAAAATTAATTTTTTTGTTGTTGAAATGCCTACTCTTATATTTTTGGTTCGGAATTTATCTCCTTTGGTTAAAAATTCTACCGTTTAGTTGAAAATTTAATAATTTTCTTGAAAATGTAACTATTTTGGTAAAAAGTCATCTTTTTTGATCAAGAATTCAACTACTTGGTTGAAAATTTAAATATTGTGTTGAAAATTCGTATCATTTTTGGTTGAAAATTGATCTGTTTTGGTTGTGGATTCAACTATTTTGTTGAAAATTCGTATTTTTGGTTCAATTTAACTGTTTTTTTGGAAATTTAACTATTTTGTTAAAAATACTTCTTTTTTTGTTGAGAATTAACTTTTTTAACTGAAAATGTAATAATTCTATTTTTGGCGAAAAATGCAACTGTTTGATGGAAAATCAATCTGTTTTGGTTGAGCATTCAACTATTTTGTTGGAAATTTATCTTTTTTGGATGAATTCGATTGTTTTTGATTTCAAATTAAAATCTTTTCTGGTCATGAGTAGAAGATTCATCATTCCAGTTGAAAATTCAACTACTATTGTGTTCGAAATTCGTCTTTTTGGTTGAATTTAACTGTTTTCTTGAAAATTCAACTATTTTGTTGAAAATTCTTTTTTTTGTTGAGAATTAACTCTTTTAACTGAAAATTTAACTACTCTAATTTCGGCGAAAAATGCAACTGTTTGGTTGAAAATTAATCTGTTTTGGTTCAGGAATAAACTATTTTGTTGAAAATTCGTCTTTTTTGGATGAATTCGATTGTTTTTTATTTCAAATTAAAATCTTTTTTGGTCATGAGTAGGAGATTCATCATTTTACTTGAAAATTCAATTTTTTGGTTGTAAATGAAGTTTTTTGTTGAAAATTCATATTTTTGGGTTGAAAATTCAACTCTTTTGTAGAAAATTCGTATTTTTGGCTTTAAAACTCAACAATTTTGTTGGAAATTTTAGAATTTTGTTGAAATTTCGTCTTTTTTGGTAGAATATTAATCTTCATGGTGAAAAATTCATTTTTATTGATTGAAAATTCAATTATTTGGTTGAAAATTGATCATTCTTGGATGAAAATTAAACCAAAAATTCATTTTCTTTTTAAGATTCACCTCCTTGGTCAAAAATTGAAATATTTTTTTGAAAATTCAACTATCTGGTGAAAAATTCCTGTATTTTGTTAAAAATTCGTCTTTTCGGGGGAACCTGAAAAAATTATTGCAAGATTTTTGTACGCAGAACATGGATAATAAAGGAAATAGATCATAGTGCCAAGATAAAATTTTGTGGGTTGATTTAGAACCAATGTATTCAGATTATTCCATTTTTCAAAAAAGAAAAAAAAATCCAAACCAATAATACATTTCTAAAAAATTTCTAACTTCCTTAAATTTATAAACCATATTTAAGTAAAATAGATATATTTTGGTAAATTGTGTTAACCATTAACACCTCAATTAAAAGAAATCTTATGTATTCATAGGCAACCTTGAAGATTGGAACAAATCGTTGCTTGATGCCTGTCTTTCGAAATTTCTTGAAGATCGAATTGAAATCTACTTTCTTATGAGAATTTTCTTGTGTACTGAAAAAGGAACACCCAAAATGTTCATAAATCAAAATTAGATTTCGAGACTACCCGCTTTTCCGGCGGATAGGGCCGTATTCGAGAATTTTTTCCAGAACTGAGGATATGAGAAGTAAAAGTTACGGACCTACTTGTTTAGAAATATTATAGATTTTTCCTGTGACAATTAAAAATAATTCAGAAATAATTCAGGAACAGTTCAGTAACTTTCTCAATCAGAAACAAATAAAAACTTCTGGCATCCAATTCTAATATCACAGGCCGACAATAATGGAAAAATGGCCATTTTCAGCCATATTTGAAACAATATCACGCAAGCAGCGATTTTTTTCTCTAAAAACTGCTCACGCCATCGTTTAGTACTTCTTTTTACCTTCCATTTCCATTTTTGTTCATCCCGAAACGATTCTTTTTCTCCGAGATATGGTACATTAATCATATTTGTGGACTTTTTCGGTGTTCTGTTTAGTACACAAAAAATGTTCATAATAAAGTAGATTTCATTTCAATCTTTGAGAAACTAAAATTAAATATTTTTTAGATACTAAGCCTAACTCCTTTTTCGAATAATAGTGTGTCTCCACAGCGATAAAATGCCTAATTTCAATAATATTTGCTTAAAGTCATATTTTTGAATTCTAATCTGAACATTCGACTCTGTAAAAACTAGAGTTCTTTTTATATTGATGACTATTTTCAAAGCGTTCTATTTCGAAGCCAACACGCGTACTATTTAAATTTGCTAACTTCAGAATGATAAATGATACGCGCTAACGAACGAAAATGACACACAGCCGGTACTGTTTTAACATAACTTCAAAGCTCATGACATTAATGCTCCGAAGAAACAAAAAACCATCATTACATTTGATTCTCACTTCGATCTTGTTTAAGTCCGAAGAGTAGTATTAAAATGTTATGTATCGTGCACCAAATTGAATGAGGACTATTTTTTTGGGGTACTATTTTAATACCGAAAACCAGCCTTATAGTAATACTTATTTTTCACAGCGAAAAATATGACTTTGTACGAAAAAATTAATAATGTTAGGCAGTTTATAGGTATGTAGACACATTACTATTTGAAAAAGAAACTAGGCTTAGTATCTAAACTATTTATTTTATATTTAGGCAATAAGGCAAATATTTTAGGAATTCTCTGGTCGGGGATAGAACAAGTTTTTTCTAGACTATAAATTCTGCTCGAAGCCCCACTAGGTATGGATAGGTTCCACATACCAGCACGAAGCATGGAATTCTTCACTAGAGCCCGAAAGGGCCCTCATCAGTTTTTTCCTAATTAAAAATTATGATAGGAGCCCCATAAGAACCCTACTTCAAATAGGGAAAGATGGGGAAATTTCTGCACGGGTCAATTGATACTCTGTATTATCTTATTTTGTTTCTAAGAAGTGACTGAAGCGATGCAACATATTTTAATATTGTAAAGAGGTCAACCATTGTTTAGAACGTACTTAAACTGTGAATTTCTACATGTTTTGCATAGTTTATGGCCTAAGCACCAATGTTCGCATTCGGATTTCGGTTGTATTTGTTTCGCGGTCCAGAAATTTGGGTTAATGTGATTTGGCAACCCCAGAATATTCGCACGATCGAGCAACAAAGCCACAAATCAAGATTCGCGGTAGCGAATCGCCGCCAAGTACTTTAAAAAAAGTAGAAAAAGATTCTGAATACCCACATGAGAAAAAAATATGCCATGAAGGACAACATACGAAAAAAAATCGCTACGGGGAATTATTACCTGTAACATAAATGATTTTGAACACGAAAAGAAAAATATCTCGGTCAATTTATGAGATATCTCAATCAAACTTGCTGGGTACATAGAATCTACTAAAGTTAAAAGATTCTGTTAGTTTGGAGGATATTAATTTAAAATTGAATGAATGCGCTCGAATCGAATATTCAAAAATAAAAAACGCTTAACGAAGATTTGTCTGCAGGCTATAGTTTTATTTCTATGATTATAAAACTTTGACAATCACATCTGGTTTAACGATTTTAAATATTAATCGGGACGAAAAAAATTCGCACTTGCATTCGTTGAGAAGAGTTGTTAAAAACGTGATTTTTGAAATGCAGACCAAGGTACACCTTACGCGCTTTCACCAAATGAACTCAAACTTTATTTTTAGAAAGTTGGCATCACATTTTAAAAATAGTTTCGACGAATGAAAAAAACATTGATTTATAATGAAAATTTTTCATTCCTTAATGATTTTCACTCACTTTTAACGATTTCTAACAAGCAGAGGCACCAGCAGGTAAAACCAATCGATTGATTTTTCATGAAACTTTGCACAAATGTTGTAAATGATAGGTACATATGCTGCTTTTTCTAGAGAAGATGATCCATAAATATGTCATGAAGTTAAACTTAAATACATAAAAAAATTTACTATTTTTAACATGCAGACATATACCGACAATAAAAACCAATCAATCGATTTCGATGAAACTTTGCATAAACATAGTAAATAATGTGTAAATATGCCGCTTTTTCAGAAGAAAGTGATAAATCAACATACAATGAAGTTAAATTTGAAATCATTGAAGAATGTACTATTTTTAACATACAGACACACCGACAGCCCAAACCAATTAATCGATTTCGATGAAACTTTGCACAAACATATTAAATAACTTGTACATATGCTGTTTTGTCAGATGAATGTCATAAATCAACATACCATGAAGTTAGGTTTTAATTTATCAAAAAATTTACTATTCTTAACATGCAGACGCACCGAAAGCTAAAACCAATCGATAGATTTTGATGAAACGTTGCATAAATGTAGTAAATAACGTGTACATATGCCGTTTTTTCAGGAGAAAGTGATTCATAAACATGTTATGGAATTGGATTTGAATTTAGCAGAAAAATTACTATTTTTAACATGCAGACATATACCGGCAGCCAAAACGAATCCATCGATTTCGATTAAACTTTCCATAAACATAGTAAATAACGTGTAAATATGCCGCTTTTTCAGAAGAAAGTGATAAATCAACATACCATGAAGTTAAATTTGAAATCATTGAAAAATTTACTATTTTTAACATACAGACACACCGACAGCCAAAACCAATCAATCCATTTCGATGAAACTTTGCACAAACATATTAAATAACTTATACATATGCTGTTTTGTCAGATGAATGTGATAAATTAACATACCATGAAGTTAGTTTTTAATTTATCAAAAAATGTACTATTCTAAACATGCAGACATATACCGACAGGCGAAACCAATCAATTGAATTCATTTAAACTTTCCATAAACATAGTAAATAACGTGTAAATATGCCGCTTTTTCAGAAGAAAGTGATGAATCAACATACCATGAAGTTAAATTTGAAATCATTGAAAAATTTACTATTTTTAACATACAGACCCACCGACAGCCAAAACCAATCAATCGATTTCGATGAAACTTTCCATAAATATAGTAAATAACGTGTAAATATGCCGCTTTTTCAGAAGAAAGTGATAAATCAACATACCATGAAGTTAGGTTTTAATTTATCAAAAAAATTACTATTTTCAACATGCAGATGCACCGACAGCCAAAACCAATCAAACGATTTCGGTGAAAATTTGCATAAATGTAGTAAATAACGTGTACATATGCCGTTTTTTAGAAGAAAGTGATAAATCAACATACCATGAAGTTAGGTTTTAGTTTATTAAAAAATGTTCTATTTTTAACATGCAGGCGCACCGACAGCCAAAACCAATCAATGGATTTCGATGAAACTTTCCATAAACATAGTAAATAACGTGTACATATGCCGCTTTTTCAGAAGAGAGTGATAAATCAACATACCATGAAGTTAGGTTTTGATTTATCAAAAATTTACTATTTTCAACACGCAGATGCACCGGCAGCCAAAATCAATTAATCGATTTCGATGAAAATTTGCATAAGTGTAGTAAATAACGTGTACATATGCCGTTTTTTCAGGAGAAAGTGATAAATCAACATACCATGAAGTTAGGTTTTAATTTATCAAAAAAATTACTATTCTTAACATGCAGACGCACCGACAGCTAAAACCAATCGATCGATTTCGATGAAACTTTGCACAAACATATTAAATAACTTGTACATATGCTGTTCTGTCAGATGAATGTGATAAATCAACATACCATGAAGTTAGGTTTTAATTTATCAAAAAATGTACTATTTTTAACATGCAGACGCACTGACAGCCAAAACCAATTAATCCATTTCGATGATTTGCATAAAAGTAGTAAATAACGTGTACGTGTGCCATTTTTTCTCTGGAAACAGTAACACAGAAACACGTTCTGGCGTTGAATTTGAATTTATGAAAAAATTTACTATTTTTAACCTGCCGACATATATCGACAGGCAAAAAAAATCGATCGATTTTGATGAAAATTTGCATAAATGTAGTAAATAACGTGTACATTTGCCGTTTTCCAGGAAGAAGTGATTCATAAACATGTTACGGATTTGAATTTGAGTTTATCAAAAAAATTACTATTTTTAACATGCAGACATATACCGGCAGCCAAAACCAATCAATCGATTTCGATAAAACTTTGCATAAACATAGTAAATAATGTGAATATATGCCGTTTTTTCAGGAGAAAGTGATAAATCAACATATCATGAAGTTAAATTCGAAATCATTGAAAAATTTACTATTTTTAACATACAGACACACCGACATCCGAAACCAATCAATCGATTTCGATGAAACTTTGCACAGATATATTAAATAACTTGTATATATGCTGTTTTGTCAGATGAATGTGATAAATCAACATACCATGAAGTTAGGTTTTAATTTATGAAAAATTTAATATTTTCAACACGCAGATGCACCGACAGACATAACCAATCGATCGATTTTGATGAAGCTTTGCATAAATGTAGTAAATAACATGTACATATGCCGCTTTTTCAGGAGAAAGTGATTCATAAACATGTTATGAAGTTAGGTTTTAGTTTATTTAAAAATGTGCTATTTTTAGCATGCAGGCGCACCGACAGCTAAAACGAATCGATAGATTTTGATGAAAATTTGCATAAATGTAGTTAATAACGTGCACATTTGTCGTTTTTCAAGAGGAAGTGATTCATAAACATGTGATGGAATTGAATTTGAATTTATCAAAAAAATTACTATTTTTAACATGCAGACATATACCGACAGCCAAAACCAATCGATCGATTCTGATGAAACTTTGCATAAATGTAGTCAATAAGGTGTACATATGCCACTTTTTTAAGATAAAGCTATAAATCATCATACCATGGAGTTAGATTTTGATGAATAAAAAAATTACTATTTATAACATGCAGACGCACGAACAGCCAAAACCAAGCGATCGATTTTCATGAAACTTTGCACAAATGTAGTAAATAACGTGTATATATAGGTGATTCTCATCAAACGCGTCAATTTCGTGCCTGGATTATTGAAATATTAAAAGTGATGAAAATGATGTTTTTTTTTGCTTGGATATATGTATGGTGGTGTACCATACACGTATGCAACGTGGTCACGTAGGATCACTTTATTTTTTATAAAAATAAAGTTGCAAAATCATAGATATTATTCAACCAGCTTATTTTGATTAAATATATATGGCTCATTACATGGTATAGGTATCAAATGCATGTAAACTATAAATGCCAAAATTGACGAAAAAGTACGTTGGAATCTTATTTTATAGCGAAAATAAGTCTGGGAACGGTACATGCGAGGGGAGACTACACTTACAATAATATTAATTTAAAAAAATATATTATAGAAATCCTTTTTTTTTATTTGTTTGCATGAATCAACATTCATGCATGAGTAGATGAAGTGACTATATTCTCTACTATCTGTTTTAAAAGTTGTTAGAAACTTCAAATTGCTCTAAAACATGCCAGGGAAGATTAC
>JAUMHM010010515.1:0-17619 GCA_032362435.1 Melikaiella ostensackeni
GCAGACCTTGAGAAAACGTATTTTTTGGACGGGTTGAAAAAGTTGGAGCATCGCTGGGCCAAGTGTATTGAGTTAAATGGAGATTATGTAGAAAAATAAATTGCCACTCTTCCAAAATTTTCGTTTTTCTTTTGTAGGCTAAGTATTTATTGAATGACCCTCGTATGATGGAACAAGAGTGACATATATGATAGCATGAACAGTGGTATACTAAACTATCAGCAAACGTTATTTTTGAATATACTATCCTTAGGAACCAAAACTTAGATTTCATTCAGTCCAACAGCAATCTAATTCTACAGACTGTAGTTTTTAGGCTATTGCATTTGTCACTTCTCTGTATACGTTTTGAAGCTAAACCTGAAAAAGTACGTTATGCTGAAAGTGAATTAAGAGCATCGGTTGTAAAAATGCTCAAAGAAATTAGAATAGAGCGTCTACCATAAAAAACGTTAAATTATACTGACACACCGAAAATGCATAAAGCGTTCGAAAAAGGCTTCCAAGCGACGTCACTTTATACGTGATTCAAAATGTTCCAGATATAAAGCAATTTCATTTCTAATCATTTCATGTAATATAAACAATTTTGTAGTATCTTTTCAATTTTCAACTTCATTTTATGCACATTCATGTTCTAAATCAAACAGAGTTTTTACGCTTAATTTTGAATCACATGTAAGGTTTAAATCGGACTATATGTATATATATATATATAATTGATTTGAAGATTCCTTCGAAAGTTATCGTGTTGTCAGAAAACGGACAGACAGGTAGACATTATCGTGAGAATTGAGAATTGGCGAAAACTGGATAGGTCCAAATTCACATGGGTCTTATACCTTCCATCATAAATGATGAGAATTTAAAAATTCCAATTTTTCTGCCAAACTATGAGTACTACTGAAAAATGATCAAATCCAGTTTTGTAGGCCTGTTCGAGATGAGAAATTTTGCTGTTGGAGCTCTCATCGTTTTTTGCGTTGCTCAGCTATAAATTCCAATTTTTATATTTCTTATAGCATCTTCCGCGCTTAAAACAAAAACTATTATTCCTATCAAAAAACAGTAACAGTCAAATTTGCAGAACTTTCTGAAACAGGTAATTTTGGTTTTCTGTCTATTTGTCGCAACTTACGTGGCTTCGTAGGAAAGTTTAATTTTTACTTTTCTGATTTTAATTTTTCATGATTGAAACCATAAATATTGACAGTAGAAGGCTGGCTAACGAGCTTGACTTGTATTTTTAAACCACAAGACAGCGTGCAAAAGAAAATTAAAATTAGAAAATTTCTGCGAAAGTTATCGCGTCGTCAGACAACAGGAAGACAGAACGACAGGCTGAAATTATCTGAAGCACCATTTTTTTTACTCAGGGGTCTAAGAACGTCAAGAGTTGACGAAAACTAATAGGTCCAAATTCTCATGAATCTAATACCTTCCATCATAAATGATGAGCATGTAAAAACAAGCTAAGGAAATTACTCCTATTTCAATATCAATGCATATCATGATGAAAAAAAAAATTTGTACTTTATTTGGCAATATCTAAATAAACATTCCCGGACCAAGGTACAGAAATCAATATAATATACACTGAAACCTCGGCTTCAGTCCCCTCGATTGCGGCTTTCCTAGAACGGCTGGCTCTTGCAGTTTCTTCGGGGCTTTGTGCGAGAGGCGGTGTTCAACCAAGCGTGAAACTCCAGCAGCATAGAGACAAAGGCGCAGTGCGCGGGTACTCATGTTCGTATTCAAGTTCGGAGATTGCGCAAGATTGTGAAATGGTTCTTACGGCCCTGACCGTTTACATTTGGATTCCCCAATTTAGAACCAAAACAATTTGAAGACAACCCTCGACACTGAACTGAAACTGAGGTTTCAGTGTACATTCAATATAATAGAGTTAAACATAATAAAGAAAATTTCGTGTTTCAGACATATGTTAATCTAGTGCGAAGCACGAGGCACGTGATCAGAATGTATTCGTTAAAGCCGAAGAAGCTTTAACAAAGAAAATTCACGAACATCAATTTACAGTAGTCGATGGTTTGACCTTCAACTTTAAATGGCCTATGTTTAGTGCGCGATGGAAATGTTCAAAAATTACAGGAGAAAAATTAAAAAATGGTTTTTTTTTAAAGAGGGCTCAACTGAATGTTTTTCATCTTAGGCTTTGGATACTCGGGAGGCATCCGAAAGAACACAATCAGAAAGAAACCGGGATATGCAAGCTCCTTTCAGTAAAAACTATTCTAGGCTAAAATTTGTTTAAAAATTGGATTTGAAAACTGGAAATTGTTCAAAAAGTTTCCAAAAATTAGAAATATATTTTCTCATAAAATGACACAAGATGAGAGGGTGAGACTTAAAAAAAATTGTAGTTTGTTCCTTGGACTACCCTCATAACCATATTTGACCTAGAACCAACTGTTACCGATTTTTTCCAGAAAACTCTTATTGTTTACTATTTTCCAACATAGCGGCCGTAGCGGACTATTTTATGTCATCCAAAAAATGTAATAATTTACGAAAAATTTGCAGAGATGAAGCGATGAATATATATGTTGATTGTTTTTATCATTGGAAAATCGTATGTAAGTGATACCTCACACGCATGTCACGAATCCGAAAAGTATAGTAAAAGTGGTCATTTTTAAAAAAATTCATTTCTGAACGGTAACACATTGTATATTGAACATCCAGAAGAACATAACGCAGCCTTGCCTAAAGCTCTGCTTAAGATACTGGTTTACAAAAAAAAAATTGTACATTAGGTGCCGCTATATTTTTTTATGCATTCTGGCTCTCTGAACTCAAAAATCGCATCGAAAATTTTCTTATGGATAGGTTTTCGATGTATGAATTTTTGATTTCTTTTTTGCTGGTAGCTTTACTATTTGGGCCATATCTCGTGTTAGAAATGACCAATCTGGTTGCAGAAGGTATCAAATTGAACATTATTCAATCGCCAACAAATGTTACTGCCTTCTTCCTCATCACATAGGTAGTTCCAGTGTCATGAACCCAAATATTTAAAAAAAATCTTTTGTGTTCGTCGAAAATGAAAATACAAAGTTTTTTCTATTGCCAAGGAGAAACAGAATCCGTGAAAGTATGCCCAGTTTAGAGCCGCCTACGTTAAGCTCGCACTTCCACGATGAAGGTGAGGTATTGACGAACAAAAAAAATATGGATAGGTTCTAAAGTTATGATTTATGTACAAGTACCGAAATTCAAGATTTTCTCCAGTCTTAAACTTTTACCTTATTTATAGCTTATACTTAAGTTTGATTGGTTTCGTTCATTTCAATTGTGGTATTTTGATAGAATATGGGTGTATTAGAAGTAATTTGGGCTTTTCGATCGTTTCTTGTTTTTTTCGGTATCTGTTTCTCTTATGAGGAATCAAAGACATAGGACAAAAAATGGAATAGAATTAAATAGAACAACAGTATTGTATACCAATTTTAGCATAACTCTTAAGCGAATCAGCAACAAGTATCTTGTACTTTGGGTTTTAATTATTTACCAGGAAATCAGAAACAACTAACTTAAAAGACTAACTTAAACGTTTTTCTTCGCACTCGAAATCTCGTTTTCTCTTACTCATAATATGAAACATTTCAATCGAAGAAATGAATCAAATAATTTGACAGGACACAGTAACAGACATACGTGAAATGTGATGCTCCTTGCAACAATCGCAATTTTGCCAATTTCAAAAAATGAAATATTGACAACAGCGACATTAAGCTGTCAAATTCAAAATTTGAACCAAAAAAAAACCTCAGTGACTAATAAATCAATGACAAATACTCTTTTCTCGAATTTATTTGTCAACTTATTGCATTGAACAACAATAAACGCTATGAATGATGAAGTCCAAAAATGAAGGAAAAGTTTGATTTTGGTACTTGTACATGAACGGTCATAACTTTGGTACTTCTCCATACATTTTTTTCGTGAATACTTCGCCTTTTTCGTAGAAATGCGGGCTCCATGTAGACAATTATAAACTGGGAATATTTTCACGATTTCTATTTTTCCTTGGAGGAAGAAAAAATTTGGTATTTTTATTTTAGTAAAATTTTTTTTTTATGTTTCGGTTCATTACACTCAAACTACCTGAATGAACAGGAAAGAGGAAAATAATATTTGCTGGCACTTCGATAATGTCCAATTTAATATCTATTGCGACCAGATCGGTCGTTTCCAACTCGAAATATGGCCCAAATAGTGAGGCTACCATCGAAAAAAAAAATCCAAAAATTCATATCTGGAAACCTTTCCATGAGAAAAATTTAATGCGAGTTTTAAGTTCAACGGGCCAAAATGCATGAGAAAAGAATAGTAGCATTAAACGTACAAAGTGGCTGTAAACCGATGGTGTAAAACCAATCGCTGAGTTGTCCATTTTCAACTACAATCGCTCTACTACCATTATTGTATAACTCGTAAAAGTCGACTTTTTTAACATCGAATATCGAATATCGAAGATCGAATAATATCAGTTGCTCATAAACAAAATTGATCTTTTTTTGTTCCAAAAGAAAAATATTTTTGTGCACGTTATTCTACATTTTTTATGGAGAAAAGTGCGAGAAGAAATACTACGTAGTTTCTATAATTTCACGGGATATATTTTTTTTGTGCAATACGCGTCTACGCAGAGAATTTAGAATAACTTGCAAAAAAAAAATTTCTTTCAAGAGAACAAAAGAACAATTTACTCATAAGCATTTGGTAACTTTTGAATAAATTTCATGTTTTTATATCTAGAAGGAAGATTTCTGGAATGTATGTTTTTAAAGAAAAATTTCAATGTAAGAATCGTCAAAGTCCGCTTAGCCATTCACGAGAAAAATGTTCGTCGTATTGTAACATCAAATTTTCATTGTGAATAACTTTTACAAAAAAAATTTGTTTGCAACCAAAACCTGTGAAAGACTTTCCGAACATAAGGGCTATTAAGAAATTCATTTCATAGTGAAAGAAAGACAACATTTGATTCATGGTGGCCTACTTGTAATAGTTTGACCTAAACTAAAAATTTAAACTCGAATAAAAAAAAAACTGGTAGGCGGAAAATTCCAATCAATGCAGATTTTGACTACGCTAGATCAATACTAGAATGCTATGAAGGTCACTTTTTTGACTTCGCACAGTTTTTTTGTGCTTCTGTAATTGAATAGCATTATCAATATTTATATTGTATTATATTATATTTTATTAAATTCACAGAAGAATGTAGGTGTCAGTCAGTGTTGGGAAGTAAACTCTTCACATACATCGAAGTTACTGAAAAAGTTAAGTTAATTGTAATTTGCAATATAACTTGGTTACTATTTTTTACAGTAACTTGTAATTCTAAGTTACTCACTTTATCGTTACCTTTTAATATTTGTATTAAATTTAATTTATTAAATTCATTAAATTTGAGTTTCGTCCTATTAAATATATCCAGAGTTATGTCAAATGTCCAATTTTATAATAAAAGATGTCTTGAATTTTCGGTTTTTGGGCCATTCATTCATTAAATACGTTATTTCAACGTTTCTCCCATAGAACGTAGGGCCTCATTAGGATTACAGAAGTATATTAAAAACTGTGTAACCAGTATGACAACAAACAAAGCTTTAACATTGAGGAGACCGTCAAACATGATTTTGTCATAATTTTAGCGTAAAAATGCCAAAAAATTAAGAGAGTTTGTGAAACGTAAAATAATTCTTAAAATTCCTTGGATTGCCAATCATGGCATTGTGGTGGCGTAAATCTTGTATGAACTTAAAAAAATTGTAGTTTATAGATTTGCAAATAGTTAGTGTTTCCATCCATGACAAGGTGGCTAATTGTTTATTTATAGACTAATTATTGGACCAACTCATTTAACTTACGTATTCTACCTATGCCCATTTATTTAAAAAACTCGAAAACTTATGGGGGTGAGGGACTAAACTTGAAACAGTCATAGTAATCTTATAACAGTAAATAATCTTAATCTATTTTTAAAAATTATTTCAAACACATGATGAAGATTTATATCAATGCAAGTCAGTAGAAATGAATAGAACTATTTGAAAATCCAAACGATTATAGAACAGGTTGTAAGTAGGAAGGAGTGGAAATGCTCAAACGAATCAATTATTTGAGCCGAGCAAAGAAAAACGTAGGAACTTGGCGATCCGGAAGAAGTACGAAAAACTCTCCCTATGGGCCAAAGTATTATATTGAATATTTGTGAGGAAAGTTATTTGTGTCGACCTTTCTAAATTCAAATTAGTGACATTACACTATTTACTAGTGAAATTCTACTCATTGAGTTAAAGAAAAAGTGAGCTAATACATATTGGTAGAGAATTACCAGTTCGATTAGTCGAAATGTTCACTAATTCCATAGGCGAAAACTATTAAGTTATTCAAGAAAATATATTAATTAACTTGCAATCTTTTGAAAAATCCTCAGATCATTGAAAATCTGTTTTCATTCTTTGAAATACTTAGAAACCACTTGAAATTAATTTCAGTTGATATTATATAACAATAGTTGACACGACAAATATACGAGTATCAGGAGAAAAAAAGGGTTTTTAAACTAATTGTGAGTCACTGAAGAAGGAAATGACATTCATTCATTTTTCCAAAGAAGCGTTTTCAAAATATTTGCAAAAAACGTTTCTTTTTGGCTCTTTTTAAGACACTGGTATAAATCTTGATAACGGTTGATTCAATTAACATAAACTGTGTTCCGTTCGAAGAGATGATGCCCGATTTTCCGAATGTATGTATACTGTCTGTGTCAATCGGATCAAATTTTTTGGATTACAGGCGATGAAAGTGAAATGAAAGTGGATTTTCCGACCTTATTTCAAAATCACTCACTTTCAGTTGTTCCATTTTTTCTAATTTCATCACCTATTACCCAATAAATTTCAATGCGATTGACACAAACAGTATAGAACATACTTTTCGAATGATATACAGTTCATGTTAGTTGGTACAACCATTCTTGAGATTTCTGCAAGTAACTGAAAAGAGAACTACAAAACACGTTTCTGCAAATATCTCGAAAACGCTTCTTTTGAACAATAAATGTCATTTTCTTTTTTAGCGACCGAAAATTAGTCTAGAACACACTTTCTCTTTCAGGTGCACGCGATGAACCAAAAATTTGTGAACTAGTGATTTCATTGTATCCTATGAAACTAATATAAATCCTGCCAAATGTCCTGAAATTCTTGGGAAATTTTTGAAGTCCATAGAAATCCTTAAAATGGTGGAAATAGCGATATGAAAAAATAAAAATTATGCACATGACAATGCAATCACGCATACTCAAAGCGCACTGTATACCCGAATAGCACAACAAAAGCTCATCAGAAGAAAATAAACTTAGCTACTATTGTTTTTCACCCCTAAAAAACTTTTCTCTATTTTTGGTTAGAAGAAGAAAATGTATTCTGTCCTTGGATAATCGGTTTCAATCGAGTTCTTTTAAGTGCGGTTTTTCGAAGTTTAGATCACGGGAATCTTCATATTTTCATTAAAAATAGTTTATTTTGTCTTCTGAGAAATACTCTAGGATTTTATGAAATTCAAGTTTGCAGTTAATTCTGCATTTTTGATATTAGCATCCAGCTAATGATAACAGAAGTCATTTATATGATAACAAATAACTGACGAAATATCAGAGGTAACGAATTGTTGACTTGAAAAGTGGAATACCTTTAGAAACAAGTAATGAATCAAAAGTTCTGAGAAAATTGCCCTGGATCCTTATTTAGTCAATTTATAATGAAATTTTCAGATAAATCGATTGAATATTGCAGGCTACAGATTGACTGAAATGATCAAAATTCGAATTTTGAATATAAAAACTGCAATATCTGTAGAAATAATTAATGAATCAAAGTTTCCTGAAAAATGCCCCTGGAGATTCATTTTGGCAGTTTATCATAAAATTTTTAGATGAATCGGTTAAATATTGTAGGCTCAAAGTCGACTGAAATGCTAGAAATGATACCTTCTTCATGTCTTCAAAATCTGCTGTGTCCAGTTTCTAAAAAATGAACAATGTGTATGCACATAAGTCATTTTTAAGCACGTTTTTATTGATTTGAGAAGGTCTCATGCAAATCGATGCAGAATTGGCTGACATATACACAAAAGGGGCCAAGTGCATGAATAATTCGAGATAAGATATTCGTTGTTTTTACTTGACAGCGATTTACTACTGCGCATCTTTATAAAAATGCTTCAATTTTTGAAAAATAGTTTTTAAACTGAGTTTGTAAGTGTTCAATTTTTAAGGCGTTAAGTATGAATTCATCAATTTTGTAAACTCCCAATTAGAAAGTATATAATTTTCAACGTTTTTAGAATAATGAAACTTGAGAGGTTCACAATATTTGAAATTCTTCAATTTTATGTCGTGAAAATGAGACTTTTTTTTACGGGACAGAAATGACATTTTTAGTAGAAAAATCTATCCAATCACTTTGAATTAGTCGTGTGCATTTTGCTGGATCGAATATGGCATTTACGATTCGACTCGCGCTATCGTCGGATCGGTTTTTTTCAATTCGATCGACCCACCGATCGAATGTCGAAAAACCGACATTCGATACGTGCTACCGTGAGATCGGTTTTTTTCGATTCGATCAGCCCGTCCATCGAATATCGAAAAACCGACATTCGACTCGCACATAATCAGATCGGTTTTTTTTCGATTCGATCGACCCATCGATCGAATGCTGAAAAACTGACATTCGATTCGTGCTACTTTCGGATCGGTTTTTTTTTCGATTCGATCGGCCCGTCTATCGAATGTCAAAAAACCCGACATTCAATGCGTCATCGAATCGGTTTTTCGAATCGATCGGCCCGTGCCAATCCGATATTCGATTGCCTCAGATTGAGTCGGTTTTTTACTTTTTCACTTTCTTTCAATTTAGTGATGAAATTGTTAAAGTGTTAAAACTGATTGAAGAATCATGAAACTTAATTTGTCTTCAATTAAATAACTTCTGAGATTCAAAAAAATTCATATATGTTTACAAAATGAAGGTTTTTTGAAATATAAATTAATTATAATTAATTATTAATTTAAGAATAATTTAATGAAAATTAATTTTAATTATTATAATTAATATCTGAAACATTCAAACTATAAAGGCGTTTTGAAATTTGAAAAGAAAACCAATTAAATATTTTCAAACATTATTCTTTACAAGCAAAAATAGCGCGCTCATAACATGTTTCTTATTTTAATTATCTAATTATCAAATTCAAATATATATGCTTAAATTTAAAGTACTATACAATGAATTGAATAATAATCATAAATTAAAATAAATATTAAAATAGCTACATCGGCTTTCACATGATTTTTATTTTAGTCAGCGACCTATTTGATTTTGAATGTTTATAGTTCATTCTCATGAAATTTGAACATCTTTTCAAAATAGGTCCATTTTGAAGATTTGCAATTGGAAATTCTTCAATGTTGAATGTGTGTAACTGTACAATTAAAAATGATGAATTTTTTAGTGTTTTTTTTTTGTTTTGTTTAGAATAGTTCGATTTTGTATATTTACAATCGAAAACTCTTGTATTTTAGGGACGTGTAAATAAAAATGTTTGAATTTTGCTGAATTTGAAGATCAAAAGTCAAGGGTTTTTGATTCTAAGTCTACAAATTGGAAAAATTCTAAATGCAAGTCATGAAAATTAAGAATTTCTAATTCTAAAACTTGAAACTTGCATAATTTTTTATTGTAGACTTTCAAGATTAAAAACTCTTCAATTTTGAAGAATTGAAATCATAAAGAGTTTCAATTAAAAACTCTTGAATTTTGAACGTTTTTTTTTCTTAATAGTTCACTTTCCAGTATTCACAATCGAAAACTCCTAAACTTTAGCAACTTTTGAGATTTACAATTGAAGATTCATCAATTTGTAATGTTTATATTTTCAAATGATGTAATTTCCAACGTTTCTTTTTGGAATATGTAGTTCAATTTTGAAAATTTACAATGGAAAATTCTTCGAGTTGGAATATTTTCAATTGAAGATTCTTCGATATTTAATGGTTCAAATAGAAAATTATGCAATTTTGAGTGTTTTTTTTGTAATAGTTCGATTTTGTAGATTAAAAATGGAAAATTATTAAAAATAGATTTGCAGCTGTCGATTCTTCAGTATTGTGAGCAGTAAAAATGAACCGGGAATTTTTCCCAACGATAAAAGTGGCGATATTTAATTTCTATAATTGAAGTTTGTGAGATCGATACTTCACCATTTTGAGTCTTTCGTTTTAAGATAATGTTTATTCAGAAGGGCTTAAAATAAAACCTATTGAAATAAGAAGGTTTTAATTTAAAATCTTATTCATCACTAAACGATTGATTAAAAAGTTTCTGAATGATAAATGTTTGAAGCTCTAATTTGGAAGTATTGAAAGTTGAGAATTCACAAGAGTTCAGTTTTGGCGGCTTTAGTTTGTGGTTCAGTTTTGATTAATTCAAATGAAAAAATCTTCAGCTTCAACAATTTGAACTTTTGAATTTCAGCTTGAATTTCAATGACCGGGAAAAATTTTTGTGAACCGGGAAAAACCCGGGAAATGCCCAGGAATTTCGTTCGGTGATGAAAGTGTCCAACCCTGATTATTATAGCCGTATTTTTAAAATATTTTTAAATCTAATCTACATTTTTAAAACTCGAAAGTTCAAACTGAAATTAATATGTGCCTATCATTCGTTTATACAGTCGGAATTGTCAATATTGGGCTTTGAAATTCATATCTTTATTATACGTTTAAAATATCATAATATATCAAATACTATCAAATTTATAATTTCTTACTAAGGACAATTTGAAAAATCTATTTAACTCAATCACAAACCTAAACCAAGAATACGAATAGTGAGGCCCGATATTAACAAGTTCGACTTTGTAAGTTACTAACTGGAAAACAATAAAAATATTCGATCTTTTCAATTTTCAATATTTAAATTATACTGAGAAAGTAATTTACAAATTGAATTATAATGATATTTTCAGAAATTTTTTTCCTTATGACTTAATTAAACCAAAAAGTCGATCATTTTTCAAAAAGGGCGAAATCGATTATTTTAAACTGTGTCTTAAATTGTTTGTAGGATGCCAAAGAACTGTTGTCAAGAACGAATTCCATCCGCACATAACTCTCATTTAAAAGAGCTTCAAATCAGTAAAAATCTGTTCCATTTTTCTTATTATGATATTATAGAAAAAGATTATAGGATATAAATTTCAATTCAATACTATTAAAGTTAATGAAAATTTGAGGTGCATATATTTTATACATATGACATGAAATTTCCCATTCTACAATTAGTCATCGAAATTCCACAAATGTAGAGCACAAATTTTAAAAAACTGTTATTTGAAGAAAAAAATTAAAATAAATCTAGGGTAATAAATAATAACACCAATTTTTAACTACCTCTCAGTTGTGGGTCTCCCCCTTTAATCCCGACTTAAGAATATTAAATAAAAAGTAAATATTATAAGCCTGTAAAGCCTGTAGGAAAACTTTCTACAGATCTTGAGCTGAATAGCATCTAAGAAGTTATTATCACTATTTATTATGTAATCTAATAACAAATTTCAATTAGGGAGGTAAAAATTAACGACACGTTTCTTTCGCGTAATATTAATGACCAGATTGACACAGTATTCTTGCCATGTCTCTCTAGATCTACAATCTGCATTCTGCATGCATTGGTTTAGATTTTAAGAATTATATTTTTAGAATAAAAACTTGAAATGCCTTTTGTCAGTCAAATATTGAATTTTAGACAATGGAAGGTCAGCTGATCGAATTGAAAGAAACCAATCTGGCGATAGCACGAATCGAATGTCGGTTTTCCGGCATTCGATCGATGGGTCGATCAGATCGAAATAAACCGATCCGATTATGCGCGAGTCGAATGTCAGTTTTTCGACATTCGATGGACTGGCCGATCGAATCGAAAAAACTGATCCGACAGTAGCACTAATCGTATGTCGGTTTTTCGACATTCAAAGCGCGTCTAATGTCGGTTTGAAATCGAATCGAATTTTTTTGCACACGTCTACTTGGCATGTCACGATGCTACATGATATGATACCTATGAATGATATTCATTACTTTCAAAATTTCTATGACTTCAATTGACACTTATTGTTTTGAATGCAAAATTCTAAAACAGTTTAATCTTTGACACCTTGAAGCTAAAGTTTTTTTTTCGCTCTGAAAGCTTAAATACAAAAATATTTGGTTCGAAATGTCTCAATTTCCGGCGGTTCCCAATTTCAAAATTCACAATGTTATACAATTTTGAATGTGTTATTTTGAAATAGTGTCCAATTCTGAAGTAGGTAATATTCAATTACAGTTTATGAAGTCAGAATTTTGTCGTTGGAATACATATTTATCGGGGCGAGGCGGAGGGAGGTGGAAAAATCAACATTTCATTAAATTCTTGTAAAAATAAGCATTCAGTAGGTTTTGAGCGGATAATATCCTCTTATATACTTGACGACTCTCTTGATATCAATTGAAAAAATATTGTCCTCACTAAATTGAAGTCCTGCCAATTCGATGGTAGTTTCAAATTCAAATATTAAAAATGTCATGTTAATCCCACTATAAAATCTTTCAAAATTGCAAGACTTCATATTGAAAGCCTCGATAGTCGATTTTACATTTAATAATTTTAATTCAGATATTCAAAATTTAAGATTACAAATGTTCCAAAATTTCAAATATTTCAGATTCAACTTGAAAAAAATTTGAATTGAAAATTGGAATCATAGCGATCTGGTTTGGTATTCTCTTTTTCCAATTTTCAATTTTCAATGAAATATCTCAAAATTATCCGATTTTAAGTTGAAGATTCCAAAAAATGAATCATTTAAAATTGACAAATATTTGATTGGAACATTTCAAGGATGAATAATAATTCTAAATGAAGTGTTAAAAATTAAAGAGTTGGAAATTGATAAGTTGAAAATTGTCTTACTTACAATCAAAGTAGATAAGAATTAAACTATCTGAAATTGATACCTCAGTAGTTGAATGATTTATTTAATTTTGAATGGTCACAATTTTATAATTCTGAAGTTTCACGTAGAACATTGTATTTTTAAACTTTCCCTGACATAAGTTTAATTCTGCAGTTAGAATTGAGATGGTCGAATTTTGAAAAGTATAATAAATAATTTCAAGATTGTTAATTTCTAACGATTAAAATTAACCTTAAATAATAGACATTTTAAAAAGTTTTAGTATGAAAAACTTTCAATATCACAATTCTTAGTAATCAACCAATTTTTTGTTTTCAATGGTGTTCGAGTTCGTTTAATTTTTAACGTTTTATAATTGAATTATTTTCATTTTTAATGTTTCCTAGTTAAAATTACTTTATTCTAAATGTATTTTTATAATTATTCAGTTTTAGAAGCTTATGATTGAAAATGTTTCCATTTTGAACGTTGAAAATGACGGTCAATCTATTTGTTTTTCAATGAGATTTGTCTAATTAATTTCAATTCCAAAATATAATTTTTCATGTGATGACAATTCACAATTTTAGAATTTCAATTCGTCAAATTTTAATCGCTTTGAATTGGAAATTATTTATATTCAAAAGCTTTCAGTTTTCAATCACTCAATTTTGAATTCTCTTAAATGGAAACAATTTCAACTTCTCTGAATTTCAAACGATCCAATGTTCAAAATTCTAATCTTAAGTTGTTCAATTTTGAACAACTTTTCACTTGAATTTCATTTAAAGTGAAAAACCTAAGCGATCGTTCCAGAAAAAAAATGAAAAGAGAACACTGAGTACGAAAAAAGTATAATTTGTTGTTGATGCGAACTTTAGGAGATCACATGTTTATTTGTTCAAAGAATGCTGATGATTATTTAAAAGATCATGAAAAACCTTATCGAACCTGTAGAAGGAAAAGAATGTTCATTATTATTAACAGTTACAATTCACCGAAATAGATAGTAGTTGACAAGTAAAGGGCTTCTAATTTACAATTTTACATTTTTAAAGGTTTGATGAATTGATGAATTAAAAGTTATTCAATTTTAATTTTAGATACTTCAAGTTTAGAAGAGTTCTCATGCTTTGAATGCTTTGATTATGTAGTCTAGTATTTAATATTGGAATTGAGATATTTTTCTGGTTTGAAAATATTAGTTTTTTGCTTATTGTAATGTCCTGGAAAAACGTTTCCTAATGGGAAGAAGCGCAGGTTACTGTTCTTGTTTTTAGATGCAACAATAATATCCTCTTTCATTCTAAAACTTTTACCGGTTAGGGTAGTATACTTATAATGCTATTCAATTATTTTTCTGATGTCTTGAAGATCAACTCTATAATCAGAATACCCTATATAAAATTTTGACTTTTGACAGTATAATTTGAATTTCATGAAAGATACCACAATGAAATATTTGAAATTTAGTAAATGTGAATTGAAATTCTCCTTTAACGTCCAATATTCGAGGCAAAAGAAGGAAACCTTCAAATCCTAAGGTAGAGGATTTGTAGAGGATGCCTTCTTTTTCTTTTCTCTTTTTTATCTTAGTTTCCTCAATTTGGTTTCAGACATTTAAATGTGTGATGACCAAGTTTTATCGTTGGATTGCTTAGTTTTTCTTTTTATAAGTTACGAGAATCTCATAGTTAAATAGATTATTTTCTCAAACTTCAAAATTATTTGAAATTAACGGAAAATATTTATATTGTTATTTTCACCGTGGCTACGTTTACCGAAATTTCGATACGAATAGCTCGACTTTTTGATACGTATAGACACTATCTATTATTCTTAAGGTGTTAGAGCACTGTGAAATTCTGAAAAAATCATTTTGTTTTTTATTGGATCAGAAAATCCTTAAAACCCTCTAGAATGAGGGACAAAAGATCTTATACTCGCCCGAAGTCGTGCTCATTGAAATTTTGAGCTATTACTTAAGCGCTCCGAAATGATCCGAAACGCCAACCTGCGATAAATAAATAAATTTAAAAAATTAATCATTCAAGGCCTCAAAAGAGGGAAGAGTCAAAAGAAAAGCGATGAGATTGGATTTTAAAGAAAATTTTCATGAAGAGGAAGGCCCGCTTTATGAGGCAGGAATTGCAGATGAAGGGTAAGAAGCTCAAAGGAATTTTCCCACTAAAAAAACTAGTACCAAAACTTTAAACGCGTTTTTCTGAAAAATATGTTTTTCAAAACGGTGTACACGATATCTGGAAGTCTAATTATTGAATCGATTTAAAATTTGGTACATCATCCGACCATGCGTGCAAATCATAGGGATGTGCGAAGCGGCTTAACTTGACGAGTTTTATATTTTTTTAGACAAAACAATTTTGACGCGTTCTTCAATATGTATATTTATAGAAAAAATTTCCTGGTGTTTCATAAATGTTGAGCTAGGAATTAATTCCTGAAAATGACCCTCAGGAAACGCCCGTCACAGTGATCTAACCCCTCGAATGATATTTTGCAATTTTTATTTGCCTACGATAAAAAGCGTTGATGAATTCCTAAAAGCTTATTCAATCCAGTCAGGAAAAAAACAGTTTATTACAAATACTCAAAAAGAAGTTTATGCATTTATTCTGATATACTCATAAAAATATTTAAAATGGAGTTGACTGATCTGCACATAAAAACGATGTCAACAAAGCTATGAATATAATCTAAACGTATCACTAAATATTTTTCCGTATAAGAAAAAAACCTCGAATGATAAGTTAAATGCGTTTATGAAATTATGCTTATGTAAAGATGAGCATGTAATTTCAACAAACTTAAACACAATATTATCATTTGAACTCCTCCCGAACTATAATTAAAAATCGGAACTGAAAACTGTTCTTCAAATTCACCAATTTAAAGTCTGTTCTTAAAACGTCTGTGATTTTGAGGATTAATTTCTCACGTCGACACTCGCGATTGAGTTATTAGTTTAAAAAATAAGATGACGCAGGTGAAATAATAAAAAGGAATAAAGAGATGTTCATTTTAATTTTGATAAGTCTTCACATTAATCAAATATGGCAACGAATAGTTAAAGAAAAGATATCTTCAACATTTACAAAAAACAGCGTTTAAATTTCTAGTTCTATCCAAGAAGTGGTTTTTGGTAGTTCTTGAATTTCTTTAAAATCTTAGCACTTTCAGAATTTGTTAATCTTGCTAATATCCACTAAGAATTTCGACCGAAACTTCTCAATATGGTAGAAAGATGGTCCTTGCTATTTTTCAAAATTTTGAGAATCATATACCTCTTATCATTCCCATCGAACTTAGAAATGCCAGTAAGATCATATGCAAGTCATTTTGTCATCCACCGCGAAAACTGTTAGAAAAATCATGTGTTCCACTTTGAAATACACTTTTTTTATTGGATTAACCTGCATAAAGAACGTAATTTTCATTTAGGGACAATACAAAAATGTCTCAAATGCTGTAAAATCGATTTGTCAAATCCGTGCAAGGCTAGCATGTTTGAAACGCTCATGTAACCAAACAGAGTCCAATAAACTCCACAATTTTTTGATTCCTAAAAATTATAATAGAAAAAAAATTCAAGTCCCAGGAAATTGTTCCACATTTTGGTTGTAACTTGTCTTCAAAATTTATAGAATATACATAATGGGCAGAATTTAGAAGAAATTTTTCAAAACATTTCAGAATATTCCTAAGGATTCTAAAGTATTCAAAGATATTTCAGAATATTTTAACAGTTTCTATGGGATTGCAATACATCTTATAAGATTTTCAACTAAATTTTCCAACAAATTTGCTTGCTTGCTAAGTCATATTCGCAAAATACAACTAAGATAGGGCTCATAATTTAGACTATAGAGATTATTTTTCTGAAATTCGTTCATCTTTGGTTTCAAATATGTAAAACCTTATCGCACAAGAAAGTCAATTATTGGTTCTGTTTTCGTCCAAAAGTCCTAAATAGCTACTCGTATGTGAGAAATATAAATAAAAATTCTTGAAGTTCATTATACTTTTGCAAACGTACTTCCACAAATTACAGGTTTTATGTATGACTTTGAGTTTCTTTTCTGTTACTTTTTTGCTGACATTAGTAGTAAATTAGAAATGTAAAAGTTATGAGACCTGAATCGTTAGTAAAAATAATTTTTCAAATTTTATTTCATAATGCCTTGTAAACTGCATGCAAAGTTATGAAAATCATATGCATAATGATTCAAGTCCTGAAGCCTACAGAAATTTTAGAATGTCAGCTTAATCCTGCTTTCATAAAATTCATGAAATGATTTAACTTAATGATTATACAACGCTTTCTAAGAAGTTTTTTTTAAATGTTTGTCTATTCTACTAATCTCTCACGTATCAAAATATTTCCACGACCCCTTCCTCCACCCTCAAAGGAAAAACAAAAAAACATTACATGATTTTTGTACAGCCTTTATTAAGAGTTTTACGGGAAAACGTGATTTATTTTTTTTTATTATTATACCATTAAGCCAAATCCCTTCCGGGGTAAGCGTAACTCGTTCGGTTCTGGTCTCGTTTCACTACTGG
>JAUMHM010010526.1:0-17619 GCA_032362435.1 Melikaiella ostensackeni
CCTTTTCCTTCTCCTCCTAAACATTCCGTACCCAAATTTACCATACGAATTCCTTCATCCCCAGTAGTGAAACGAGATCAGAACCGAACGAGTTACGCTTACCCCGAAAGAGATTTGGCTTAATGGTATAATAAAAAAATAATTATCAAAGGTATTGTCGTTAAAAGCCAAAACTTTATATAAAAATAATAAATTAATTGGGGACGTAGTCCTTCCTCTCCGATAAACTTCTCTCGAAGACGAATTTCATTCTCACTTATCGTAGCACGAGTTTTGCGCAGAAAGTAATATCTTCTAGAATCTGTAATTCGGGCCGTAGCTATAGGTTTCGTTAGTGATGCTAGATATCGAAGACGAATCCTTCTCTAACCAGAAAAATAAATCTAGAATGCAGGTGGAGTAGTAACATTAACAATTTTTGAACATTTCCTAATGTTAGCCACAACTCTGATATCATCTCTGCAATAATTTTCAGGCGATAAGCTCTAAGAAAATAATACATGAGAAAGTGAAAACAATCGATTTAGCCAAAACTTAGAACAGACGATATCATCCAACAAATCTTGTGATTCCCAAATAGCCAATTTAATATTAAATCTATCAAATCGCCTTCGTGTTACAAAAACTACAAACTTGCAAACTTGCAAAAACTGCAACGTTACAGATACAAGAGAGCAAAGCAGGTGATTGCTCAGGATTCGAAGGCTAGCGCCAGAGCTGAGAGGTTGTACTCCATAGACGAGTGCAAGGAGCTGAAGGCGACAAAAAACATCACACGAGCCAGCAATTTTCTGTGCGCCCGTGTATGACATGTTATGTTTCGCAACAACCATCCGACAAAGTCGCGAGCTGAAGGCTGCTCCGAAATAGTGAAAAGAGCCTTAGAATACAATCTTCCAACTCTACCAACGCGCGAAGTTTCTTATCTCTAAAGTACGCATGCGCCAATATTATTCAAAACCGACAAGTTAGATTTGTTAGTTTGCGCATCATTAAACGACGTCGAAAGTCATACTTTCAAAGTGGGTGTTGGAAGAAGGAATTCATGTGAAAAAATATTAAATCGTATATTTGTAGTATTTTACCTGCTGTAAAAACATAAATTTCTCAAATGCCTAAGTTTTTTGAGAGAATAGGTTTTCTAAATTTACGCAGCGAATTTCAAAAAGTTTCGTCGATTAGAGAAAGACGTGACCTGTAAGAATCTCAAATTCTCATCTCAGGATTTTTCTCTTAAACAGTCGCGAATGAAACTTGGCGCCAGTCGGGTCGCTTTTCTAAAGAATACATTTCAAAATTCTTTTAGCTTTTTCTACGCGCTCATTTTCCATTATTTTTTAGTGTTTTCAAAAATTTTTTACATATAGTGGGCATTTATCCTATTGATAACACAATTCATATTTGCAGTGTCTTATCTAATATAGAACAGAAATTCTTCAATATTTTTCAGTATTTTCAAATATTCTTTACGTATAGTGGACATTTCTTTCATTCACAACAAAATTCACGATGAGTATTTTATTTGTAGTATTTCGTCTGCTGTTACACAAAAATTTCCTGAAGGCCTCAGTTTTTAAAGGGAACAGGATTTCCAAATGTACGTTGAGAATTTTAAGGAGTTTTGTCGATTAGACGAGTGGGACGTTTTGGAAATGTATGGGAAATTTCGGAAATTTATGGAGACTTGATGGAAATTGATTAAAACTTTTAGAAGGTATGGAAGGTTTTGGAAATTCGTAAACGTTTTTAGAAATTGAACATTGAAAATAGAAATTTAGGAAAGTTTTGAATGATCAAAGTCTGGTATGACTGACATTATGAATGGACACCCCACCTCACAACGATTTAGCTGCATAGTTTGGACGTGATTTCATACTTCTGGAATGCATTTTTCACATCAAGTTGTTGTATGTTGGTGGTATACTTTGAAGAATAAATAATACAAATAAGAATGTGGCTTCGGATAGGTTTGATACTTTTGTTGACTAGAGGCATGTCCCTGGAAATGTTCCAGGCGAAGAATGGAGATCGAGTGTTCGGAATGCAAGAGATGTAAATGATCTTAAGAAATAGGAATTTCGGGATACAATCCGCGTAAGAAAGCATGATATTTCATGTGTACCATGTGGCAGCCAATAAGTCGGTCTGAATATGAATGAAAGAGCAAAACAACATGCCAAAAAATATGAATGTGTATCTCCTAGATGCCTATGAGTTATAATGAAAGAGATAATCAGAAGGTTATTTATTAAAGAATGCTACGCCCCAGTTGATGATAACAGTAGGGATGTAAAAGATACCCCCTGGGAGTTGTTCAATGAGATTATAGGAACATGCGATCCTGGCGAAAGAATAATTTCACTCGGAGATATGAATGGCTAGGTTGGTGTGCAACGCGAAGGTACCGACAGGGTACTGGGTTATTTCGGAAATTCAAAAACGAATGGTAACGGGGAAAAATTGATTAGCTCGTGCTTAGAAAAAGGCTTGTTTATTGTAAATACTTATTTCAGATATAAAATAATCCACATGCGTGCTTAGTTCAGAGGTGAAAGCCACAGTATGATTGACTTTGTTGTAGCGGATGATAGACTGAGAGGGCTTGTAAGGGACACAAGGGTTTTGAGAGGTCCTGAATGCAGAACGGATCACTACCTCTTAGTTTCAAAAATGAACATAGGTCAAGGGTGGAGAAGAAGAAGAATTAATAATCATTCGAAGCAGACGCGAGTTGGAATCAAGAATTTGCAGGAACCGGCCGTACAATGGGTATATCGTAAAAAGCTGAATAAATATTTGGGGCATTATAAAGAAGACTTGAACACGGAATTAGACAATGAAAATGTAGAGAGTGCATGGATAATACTACGGGATGGAGTATATTTTTTTAGAAAATTCTCCGTTGCTCCTAATACGTTAGACAAATTGTATTCTTCGAAGAAGTGACTATATGGAAGACAGAAAAACTCTTTTCTAAATGGAAAAATATATTCTAAGGAATATCTAGCTACTTATAGTACACATACGAAAAATTCGGATTTCCACCTGTCCAGAAACTTTGATATTTTTTCAAAAGTTCTCTGTTGCACCTGAGATGTCCAATTTTAATTTCCATTAAAGTGACTATCCGGTATCCCAAGAAAAACTTTTCGATATAAAAAAAATAAAGTCCGATGTAGCTTCCGGGGTGAAAATATTTTGTCTTGATGGTGGGCAATGAAGACATATCCAAGACTTTTTCAAGACGTGTGGGAAGTCTGGCTCATGAGACAGAGCCAGACTTTATTGATCTCTTGAACCAGGAAACAGGTTTTCATTGCCTACCTGCCCTGGCGAAAAGGGTCTCCCTCATACTGTCATAAAAGTTAATCCTCATTCACGTTTAAACAATTTTGTAAATTTATTATACAATATGCATATTGAATGAATCCACTTTATCTCATTCATTGTAACTATTACACAAGTCTGGCTCATGAGACCGAACCAGACTTCAATATCTTGGAGACAAAATGGAACGTCTTGGAGACAAAACCAAGACGAAATATTTTTAAACGGGTGTAGCTTTTCATAGGCCCCCATTGAAAAATACGAATCTTCACCTTGCCACGAAATTTGATATTTTTTATAAATTCCCTGTTACTCCTCGTACGCGAAAAAATTGTATTGTCTAAGAAAGTGACTATCTGGGAGACCAGGAAACTCTTTTCTGAATGGAGAAGTAAATTCTAGAGAATATCTAGCCATTTATAGGCTATTAATGGAAAAAACAGATTTTCACCTGTCTACGAGCTCTGTTTTTTTCAAAATTCTCTGTTAGTCCTAAGGCGTCAGACAAATAACAGTTTCCACGGAAGTGACTATCCAGAAGTCCAAGAAACTCTTTTCTAAACGAAAAAATAAATTCCGATGCAGCTGTAGCCACTCATTGTGAATCATTGAAAAATTCGGATTTTCACCTGAACACAAACTTTGTCATTTTTAGAAAAATTCCCTGTCGATCCTTGGACGTCAGACAAATTATTTACTCCAAGAAAGTGACTATCCAGAATCCCAAGAAATTCTCCTCAAAATGAGAGAATAAATTCCAAAGAAGCTGTAGCCATTTATAGGCCACCAATGTGAAATTCGGTTTCTCACCTGACCACCAACTTCGACTTAAAAAAAAATTCTCAGTTGCTCGTAGGTCGTGGGAAAAATTGTACTGTTCAAGAAAGTGAAAAATCTGGAAGCCAAAAAAACTCTTTTCTAAATGACGTTGCACGAATTGTGTTCCCTGAAGAGGTGACTGCCTGGAAGCCCAAGCAATACTTTTTTAGATGAAGAAATGAATTCCAACGTCATTGAAGTTATTTATAGGATACCATTGGAAAAATTTGGATTCTCCCCTGACCACGAAATCCGAAAATTAAAAAAAAATTCCATTGCTTCAATGTTGTCGAAAAAACTGAATTTATGAGAAAGTGACTTTCTCAAAACTCAAGAAACACTCTTCTGAATGAAAGAATAAATTGAAAAGCAGTTGTAGCTATTCATAGGACACAACCGGAAAATTCGGATTTTCACCCGACCAGGAACTTGTATATTTTTTTTCTCTTGCTCCTGTGACGTCGGACAAATTGTATCCTCCAAGAAAGTAACTCTCTGGGAGCCCAAGGAACACTTTTCTAAATGAAGAAGTAAATTCCAAAGTAGCTGTAGCCATTTACAGGCCACCGTTGGAAAATTCGGATTTTTCCTTAACCATGAAATTCGACATTTTTTGAAAAATTCTCTGTTGCTCCTAGGACGTCGGACAAATTGTAATTGTATCGAGAAAGTGACTTTCTGGAAGCCCAAGAAATTCTGTTCTAAATGAAAATTTAAACTTCGAACTGGCTGTAGCCATTTATAGACTACCATTGGCAAATTCGAATTTTCACCTGACCATGAACTTCAACATTTAAAAAAAATTCTTTGTTGCTTGTAGAACGTCGGGTAAACTGTATTCTCCAAAAAGTTACTATCTGGAAGACGAAGAAGCTATTTTCTTAATAAGAAAATAAATTTTGAACTGGCTGTAACTATCTATTGGCCACCACTAAAAAATTCGGATTTTCACATTACCACGAACTTCGACATTTATTTTTGATTTTCCTTTGCTCCTGGGATGTTGGACAAATAATATTCTTCGAAAAAGTGACAATCTGGAAGACCAAGAAACTCTGTTCTACATGAAAAATTCAATTCCAAAGTGGCTACAGTCACTCTTTGTCAACACAATTTGTGTTCTCTAAGAATGTGGCTATCTGGAAGCGCAAGAATCACTTTTCCTCATAAAAAATAAATTCCAAAGCAGTTGCAGCCACTTATTTGAAACTATTTGAAAATTCGAAATTTCGCCTGACCACGAACTTCGAAATTTTTTAAAAAATCTCTGTTGCTCCTTGGACGTCGAACAAATTTTACTCTCCACGAAAGTGACTATCTAGAGGCCCAAGAAATTCTTTTCTAAATGAAAAAATAAATTCCGATGTAGCTCTAGCCATTCATAGAACACTACAGAAAAATTCGGATTTTCGCCTAACCACCAGCTTCGATATGTTCAAAAAATGTCCCTGTTGCTCCTAGGACGTCGAACAAATTTTACTCTTAAAAAAAGTAACTATCTGGAAGCTCAAGAAATCCTTTTCTGATTGGAAGAATGAATTCCAATGTAGCTCTAGCCATTCTTAGGCCACCGCAGGAAAATTTTGATTTTCACCTGACTACCGACCTCGATATGTTTAAAAAATGTCCCAGTTACTCCTAGGACGACGAAAAAAAATGTAATCTCTTTTCTAAATAAAAAGATGAATTTCAAAGTAGCTGTAGCCACTCATTGGCAACCATGAGCATGAATAAAATTTTAAAACAAAATAAAATTGTTTGAATAATTTGATGGGCTAAACATTTATGAGTATTCTTAGGAAACAAATTAGTAGTTAGAAATATTAAAATCTGTCGAAAATTTGGTGAGATAAAATGTTTCTCCTACTTTATTTAAGTAGAGTATCAACTTCAATAAATACACATTATTTGAATGAATGTGAAATTATTCAAACAAATTATTTTATTGTTATCATAAATTTCTATTTCTATTTCTAAATTACTGATTAATGATTATCCATGAGAAAAAAACTTTCAAAAAACGTTGATGAACCGCAATATTACGTTAAATTTAAATTCGTGACTTATGGGGTCTTCTTTAGTGACCCATAAGAGTGGCTTTAAATCATTCACCCTCAAAATTCATGATTGATTCTTATTCTTTGACAAATTCTGAATAAAATACAGAAACATGGAATTATTTGCAACACTTATTGCATATAAATATAAGATTTACAAAAAACTGACTTTCTTTCATGTTAAATCAATAGGAAACTTCATTGTCTTTGCGCGAACCCTAAATATTAACCGATTTCGTTCAAATTTTAAGGAGATCATGTTTTGGGCATTCGAAGGAAACTGGGAGTAAGAGCAGAGAAATTCTAAAAAAAAATTCCACTAAGTGTAAGTAAGAACCACCCTACAAGCCTTTTGACATACATTTTTTCTGTGACAAAAGGGCCATCTTTCAACTCAGTTGGGATCCGAACCCAGGCTCTTTCGTTCACGGGACGACTGCCGAATTTGGGCAGATTTGAATTTGTGTAACGATTTCTTGCAACTCCTGCCGGACCTGTTCATGCAAAGCTTCTTTGCCGCCAACAGTAAGGAACCACCTATTAAAACTTTTTTTTGGAAAATCTCTCCTCCGGCAAAATCTGCCGTATTTGTATTTTCAAAATTATTTTTATTTTGCCGTTGGAGTAGCGAACCACTTGTTGAAACTTTTTTGGAAAATCTTCCTCTCCCGACAAAATTTTCCGGAACTGTGTACTGTCCCCTTCCCCATCTCTTCTCTTCCTCGCTCTAGTCTCCTCTCTCATCTCTTCCCTCGCTCATCTCTCGCCTCTCTGTTAACAACGACCTGAGATAATTTCTGAATCCATCCTGAATAAATATTAAAAGTAATTCTGGAATAATTGAAATACTTCGTGCACAACTCTGCCGGTGCGCGAAGCTCCTTATCTCTAAACCGTGCATGCGCAATTAGACTCGCGGTGTGCAAATTAACTATGTTTCAAAGTGCGCATGTGCCACTATTATTCTCGCACAGTCGGCCGAGTTAAAGCACTTTACCAACCATTTAGAGGCATGGGAAGGCCTAGTGTTGCAAAAAGAAATTTTTGTTAAAATATAAAATAGTATATTGTGCTTCAAGTGCGGAAAGTAGGCACTTTAACACGAAATGCATGATTGCTGTACGAGCCAGAAGCGAATCGAAGGGGAGTTGTAGCCGAGCCTGGAACAAACCGAAGATACGAGACGATGGCAAGAACTGTATACTTCACAAGAGCTATTATGCTGTTATACTGTTAAACTGCCTACTGCCTACACTTGTTGCATACGACAGTTTTTGTAACAAATGCAGGGAATTTTAGATTTGAGGAACAATAAAACCAAACTTATCATACATTTTGAAAATTTATGGTAAAACTGTCATCAATTACCTGAAATTTCCAAGAATTAAAAAATTATGAATACCATGAATTTCGAGAAACTTTGGAAATTTTCGTTAAATTAAGAACTCACAGAAAATTTTCATGGAATTTGAGGTCTCCAAAGTTTTCCAGAAGAAGTCCAAACATTTCCATAAATTCTGATTTTATAAATTACCAGAAATTTCCGAAAATTCAAGGTATCTAAAAAATTCTTCAAATTTGCGCAAAATTATAGTAATTTATTAGTAATTTATGGTAACTTATCGCTTATATGGGAAATTCTCCAAAACCTTAGGATTTTCATAAAATGAATTTTGACCAAAAATTCACTCGTATGCAGGTAGGTTCATTTCATTCATTCAAAAGAATTTAAGGAAATTCGAAAAGATTCAAGGGAACTTAGAAGAATGCAATAGAGTATTGATGTTAAGTATATATATGCCTTAGAAGGATAGTGAATAATATCCTGTTTGATTCATCACACCCATATATTTATTGGACTAAATAATATATTTTTCTCATTATAAAATATTATTTTTTATCTGAATTTGGAATTAAATGTTAGAAGTATGTAATTGGCAACAAATCACTAACCATAAGACAATACATTTTTTATGCTCTTAAAGACCGATTGTACGCTGCAGTGTATGCTTTATTGTATGCTTCAAAGATTTCTTGAATAGGTGTTCTAGGGTTTGTTATTTCCTCTAATGTTTGAAAGAATGCGACTCGCCTGGCTTGAACGTGGGCTTGTTGGATTGCTCGTTGGATTGCTCCAATGCCTGTATGAGGGTTTGCTTGATGGTTTGCTTGATTGATTCCTCTGCGTCGCACAGCAGCGTCATCAATTACACGTACGATGTGCCAATTAGTGCCAACACCCAATCGCTTGAGTTCATCAGACGGTAATTTTACAAACGTGTTGTGAACACTGTCAAACACGTTATCAGTTTCGCCAAATAAATCAGATATAGGTTCAATGATATCGCCATCCCTGTAGCCAATGACGATATCTTCTCTCAATACCAGAAATGCTTGAAAATCAATTGGCGCCATATCTGTACCATCTGCGGTATCAACGATTCTTCGTAAAAATTCAGCTATCCCTTGATTACGTGCAACTCTTACTTGTCTTAGAATAGGAAAGACGTCATCATCGGCATTGGGAAATAGTGCCCTTAAATTCTCAGACACTAATTCTGTAAGAAAAACAGAAACGGGAAAATTTTCAAACTTATGTTATAATTATACTATGAATTAGAACGATTACATAGAAAACGCCTGCAAATTATTGGGCTTTCATAAAGCAGATCTGTCTTTCTTACTGACAATGAGAGACTCTCACAGCTTTTGGGTGGAGTGTAAACAAATTTTTGAAGCTTTTGACGTTGAAAAAAATAAATGACAATGTGTATATGTGTGTGCTTGTGTCACAATTTTTTGTGAAATTGGTATTTTATAGTAAAACTTTTTTTACGAACATAATTCGAAACTGTCCCAACATCAGAAAAAAATCCTTGATTCGACACGTATCGATTAAACTACTTGTATTTTTTATATTTTTACTTACTCTATGAGGAAACAAATATATTAGTTGATTAGTCATAAAGAGGAAGCAAAAATCACATCGAATGAGCACTTTACAATTAACAATGCAAACAAAGTGTAAACAGCCGATAACGAATTCACAGCTTGTTATCGTTGTGTACACTGTTAGTATGTTCTGAAATTTACAGAGTTACAGCGTAACAAAAGTAATAAAAAATCTTATGAAATTTCTGATACGTTTACATATCCGCATCTTCAATTTTTCGGAATTTTTAACTGGATTTTTTAAAGTTTATCTTGAAGTTACGTAACTTGTAACTAAATTTTCCTAAATTTATCTTGATTTTACGAGACATGTAACAGCATAGAACTTCTGAACATATTTCGTAAAATTAAGACAGAAATTTCTAACACGTGGACTGTTTCTAACTCCTAACTGTGGGCACCCTAACATTTGAACGAATTTTCTAATCGAATCAGCCATTGGCGAACATTTTATTGGTTCCATAGAACAGGTCAACTTGGACCCTAGTAAAAATGCTTCGACTTGTTTCCGACTCGATTTAGTCTTGAGCTCGACTTCAGGACGGTGATGTCTGGCTGCGTCTCAAAAATGAGTCGAGACATTAGACAAAGTCTTACTTTTATGGTCTTTAAAACGTATAAACCTGTCTCAAGACGTGAAAAAAAGTCTAGCTTTGTCTCAAAAATGAGACATTAAAGATGTCTTCACTCCGTCTCCAATATGTCTTGATTGGGGGCAATTCAAGTCAGAACCAAGTCGAAGAAGTTTGACTCGGCCATACACGTAACCTATAGTCACACGTGGAATGTCAACGTGAAGTTCTACTTACAACTGTACTTGAAATTAGAGATATGATGTTGTTTTATTATATATTTACCAACAGAATTAGGAAAAATGGCTAAAGCCAAGAATAGAGTACCGAAGAATATCCTCATTTTCTATTATAGATGATACTGATATACGAAGAAATTCGACGAAAGCGCAACTTATGAAGATTGTTCGAGATGTTTACGCATGTATTTATACATTAGTCACTATCTCATTCCACCTTCTGAATTCAAACCTTGACAGCGATAAAGTTAAATCTATAGGAAGCTTTTTCATTTTATAATACAGTTTAATAGCATGGCAAGATATCTCCGCTCAAGGATTTACTGTTTCTTAGTATGTATGTCATTGAAGAAATTACCGAATATGAAAAGTATAACAAAGTATGATCACAGTTCAAACAAAGATTCTAGAAAAATAAATTTATATTGTCCCAACGTTATCTCTGCCGTGGTTCTTTACGTTTAATGGTAAATATCTGAAAGATCCCTCTGAATCCACACTAGTGAATCTCCACTAATTACTAGTAAAATCTTAGTGATTTAATTAGAGAGAAGTCCATCTCTAACGATTAGTAGAAAACTATTAATTCTATTAATGTCAGTAATCACTAATTCGACAGTGGAAAACTACCAATTGCCTATTCAATATATCTGAATTTATTAAGAGCTGTATATGTTATTCAAATTCATATATTTATTTATGCATGTCATTTACATATGTCATATAACAAACTATAGCATATGAAAAGTATAGCAACGTATGCTCATAGTTTAAACAAAGATTCTAGAAAAACAAATTTATATTGTTTCAATATTATTTCTGCCGTGGTTCTATTACATTTAATGGTGAATATCTGAAAGATCCCTCTGAATCAAAATTACTAAAATTTCACTATTTACTAGTAAAATCCTGTAGAGAATTTAGAGAGAAGTCGATTTCTAACGATTAGTTGAAAATTATAAATTCGATTAATGCAAATAATTATTAATTCAACAGTGAGAAACAACAAATTGCTCAGTTAATATATCTAAATTTATTTAAGGCTGCCCTTGTAAAAATATTTTGTCTTGGGATTCGTCTCGATGATGGACAATTAAGACATTTTCAAGACTAGTTGAAGACGTCTGAGAAGCCTGGATTATGAGACGGAGTCAGACTTTATTTATTTCTTGAACCAGGAAAAAGGTTTCCACAGCCTACCTGCCCTGGCGAAAAGGGTCTTCCTCATACCGTCATAAAAGCTAATCCTTATTTATGTTCAAACAATTTTGTACATTTAATATGCAATATGCATAGTCACTAAATTCATTTTATTCCATTTTTTGTTACTATTACACTTGTTCGGCGAAAATTCCGAAAATGTCCGTTTTTCCGTATTCCTTAAGGCTTAGGAGATCCTTATAGAAAACTACAATATTACTCTTTTTGAAGCAAATTTTAGATGGCTATAGTCGTGAAGACCCACAAATTCTGATTTTTCTCTTTTAAATAGCTATTCTTAAAATTACACTCAAATCTCGGTATGAGCCCAGTTTCGTGAGTTGCTTCGCACTGGCCTTGGGCCCAAACTGAATCCCTCGAAACGTAAAGAGTCAGGGACGTGTGAACCATTTTCTAATATTACGCCATCTCCGAACGTGAATTCGAACCTGAGTACACGTGCACTGCGCCTTTATCTATACGCTGCTGGAATTTCACGTTTGGTTGAACACCGTCTCTTACATCGACCGCTGAGAAACTGCGTTGACCAGCAGTCGGCCAGCAGTTCTAGGAAGGCATAAACCGGAAGGGCTTTTATGGGGGTTCGAGTGTAAACAAAAAATGCATTTGAAAATTCAAGTCTAGATTATCTTGTCTGTTTTTTATTGGCCTTTGGCTAAGACATAACGGAAATTTTCATGTCTTGAGACAAGTTCCGTTCGTCTTGCTGAATGTACCCCACTGAGAACTATCACCATAAACCCAAGACAAAAATTTAATGTCTAGCAAGGCTGGCTTATGAGACGGAACCAGACTTTAATGTCTTGGAGACAAAACCAAGACGAAATATTTTTACACGGGTGTATATGTTATTTAAAGAAGGTTATCACCCTGCAAAAAACTTTTGAAAAGTAACAAAAGTTCGGCGGCTTTACAGGACAAAAAGCATTTCCCTCATGTAGCCGCCGTTTCAAAAAACCTCATGCTTGAATAGCACATCACAAACGAATAAATGAGAAATATTGCTCGACGTCACAGCAAATACCCTCTGTTGCAAAAATTACAAAAACGGATCTCAACAAAAAGTAGTGATACCGGACTGGCGGGAAATACTTTGTACTACTCTCGAACGATGGTATTTCTTCAATGTAAAGAAAGAAACACGCAATGATGAATGGCAGATCTTAAAAATAAAAGCACTGAAACATCATTCACAACAAATATCCACTTATCCTTCATTCCATTCCCTGCACAAAAGTTACAAAAAGGCCTGACAACCCGCTTGTTATCTGTCCGTTGTATTGATAAGCTAGACACCAGGGTATATCCTAAGCAAAATTTCGAACTGCCCAACCTGACAGTATAAGAATACCTAAAAAAAAAGGTCTTTGCTTCTCAAATTTATTGTACTTGATACTTTTCTCATAATTTTTCCTCGAAAACTTCTCTGTGAATAATGTATATGCTTATCCGGAAATTAATACCAATAATCGTTAATTTTAGAAATTTTGGAAAAGTTTCAATACTTAAGAAAACAATATCAAATAAGAAGCTGTACGAATAAGCATATAAAAATATTATTTTCTGTGAAATATCGTTATGTTTTAGTATTTTAATACAAACAATCTTTCAGGCGGTAAAAGCAAAAGACAGACGACATAAAAGTCATTCAAAAGCGAGGAAACAACCATGGCTCAATGGTATTCACAAGAGACCAGAAAAACGATCGATCACCGATACAGATGATGACCAAGCGAAAAAAATTCCTTAAAAAAAACGCATTTGATAAAAATTATACGTAGATGAAATGTACATTAAATTTAAGGTTCTGTTCAATATTTTATAGAAATATATTCAATCATATTGATAAAAACAACTCACGATTTATTACCAAGAATAATATAAATTTCCTTCGAATTTTTAATTGCATGTGTAATTTTGTAACGTGAATAAGAGAAAAATGTTACAACTACTCATTTTCACTTTTAGAACTGCCCATTGCGTTATTTAGAAAAGATAAGGTAAGAACAATTGATGATGGCTTTGCCTGTCAATTTTCAGCTGAGATAATAACTATTCTGTCACGAATAAACTTATCCGCAAAGGAGCGCGTTCCGAAAAAAAGAGACCTTATCAGATACCTTAGTAGGTAGAGGACGGTTATTTCACCACAAGAGGCTACTTTTTGTGAAGCACGTCTTTACTTTCAACGTCAATTTTTGTCGTTAACTCATATCTTATAATCGTAAACTGTTTGTCGTACTTCAAGTTGATGGTCTAGAAAATGTATTTTTTTCTTCTACATTTTAAGAATGAATTATACATTATAAGCCTCACCTGATAGACGTTATCTCGTAAATGATACCGTACTCATGTTTGATCTCACACTTCCTACTGGACCACTTTTTTTTACGATTCGTGTTACATGTATGTGATTAAGAGTAAAAAGCGGGTTGTCGGGCCTTTTTGTAATTTTTGTGCATGGTATGGAATGAAGGATAAGTGGATATCTGACGACCCTGAAGTTTCCTATATCTATGGATTTCCAAACTTTTGACAAGCATTATAAACAAACTAAGGGTCCGATCAAAAAATTAAGAACACTTTTGGATTTATTTTAAAAATATCTAGATGCGACTTTTTTCTTTTTTTTATACAATTTTTTGAACAATTGTATCATTTTTAATAATTTCAAACTTTGCAAAGCATTATGAACAAACAAAGTGTCCGATATAAAAACAGAAAACACCCATGGGTTCTCCTGCAAAATATCTAAATGCGAAATTTTTTTTTAAAACAATTTTTTAAACAATTAAATCATTTTTTCAAGTTCTGTAACTCTTATAAACAAATATTATTATTTCACACCCACTTTGAAAATGTAATCGAAATCAACCTGTGAATAGATCTCAGATACTTTGTTATTATATTTCAAAACCAATTATTTAAACAAATGAATTGTTGATAACATTTTTTCCAACATTCCATCGATTTTTACAGCAATTTCGAAACAAACAAAAGAAAAAAGTCGCATCTAGATATTTTTGAGATAAATCGAAGGTTTTAGAACAAATACCTAAGATTTTTCGGTTTGACTTTTCAAAAAAGAGTTATGTTAGTACTGTGCATTCAGGGAGAATTCAAAAAAAAGGAATAAAGAGCCTCTCAAGCATTTTTTTGGTTAATTAGCAAGAAAAAATTGAAGATAAACTCAGGAAAACTTAACAGCATACTTACACTTTACAGTTATATTTTTGAGCATTATGAACGAGAGAAAAAATTATTTCTATAATATAGAATCTAATTTGAACAACTCATATCTCGTAAAGGATATTACAGTTTTCATTTTACACACAAAAAATTAATTTGAAGATAATATAATGAACGAAAAACTTATATAAAGAATGGCTACATAGTCATAATTTTTAACACATTTATATCATTGTTTAAATTATGATATTTTGTTTTTTATAATGTGCCTTACGCAATAAATTTTACTTCTATTATTGTTAGTAGCATTCTTTAGGCAAAAATACAAAAAATATCAGTCATAAAATGAAAATTTTGAAGTTTATTAAATTTTTGTAAATAAATATCTCTTAGGGATAAAAAGTGAGAAATCTGGGATTAATAAAGTATTTCAAAGAATATTTGAACTGATAAACATGCTAATTTCGCATGAGTTCACAATTTTTTCTTCCAATTAACGATTTAAAAAAATTAATTTGAAACTATCACTATTTTGAATTTCGCTCAAACGAAGTTAATAATCAGTTCAAGTTATCGTTACTGACTTGACAGACCTCAATTTGATTCTTAACATGTTTGCATCATTAAATTTAATGTGTATAAAATATAAAATGATAATCATACACATAATGGTTTAAAATATTAATTAATGGATTTTATAAATTATATACCATATATTTAATCGAAAGCATAAACAATCTTACTAACAATTTACATAATTTCTATTAATTTCAGCTTTTTATTTGCAGAAATATTTTCTTTCAAACATTTAGGATGTAAACATTTTCTAAATAAATTCTAATTCTAAATTCTTCTCTTAATATATTCTTCAATAAAAAAATTTCACTTATTACTTTATCAAGAAAGTGAATTATGCCTATGTGAAATAAAAATTTTAAGGCGACTCAAGGGAATAGGAGAATTTAGGGAGACGATAAAGATGGTGAGAATGAGAATGGAAGAAGGAAATGTAAGCGAGGAGATGGAAATAATGATAGAGGCAAAGTAAATGGAATATTGCAGGATACTGTCAAGAAAGAAAGTCAGCGAAGGGAAAAAGGAGGTAGATGTGATGAGGAATGTAAGGTGGGAAAAAAGGAAGTGAGAAAGGAATTAAGAAAATGGAAAAAACGGGAAGAGCAGTGCAGAAGAATACAGGAGGAGAATGAAAGAGTATAATGAGTTATGTGATAGAAGAAAAGGAGAAAGAAAATAAAAAGTTTGAGTAGAAGGCAGAAAAGGCTAGCACGGAGGAAGAAGTATGGGAAGTAGTAAATAGGGAGAGGAAAAAAATCAGAATTGTTAAGAGGAGTGGAAAAGAAAATAACGAGAGAAGTGAAAGAGGGCAGGGAGAAAGGTGAAGAATGAATGATGAAAAGGTAGCAGGTATATATATATATTCTCGAATGAAGTTTGGAAATATGGGTGAAAGGAATCGAAGGAGTGGGTGTGGAAAATGTGTAACAGGTTGTGGAGAAAAGATGGTCGGCCAGATATATGGAAAGGAGTTATAAAGATACCAATAGTGGGAAAAATGAAAAAGGGAGGAGGTTAAAGTTTATGAAGGGGTGGGGGGACGTTGATGGCGACGTTATATGAGAGATATGCGGAAGGTATGTGAGTACCAGATAATATTTATCTGCTAAATTATATTATAAATAAAAGGATCACAAGAGAGAAAGAGATCATGTCAGAAATATTTGCAGATTTGAAGACCGCGTTTGACACCTTGGACAGAAAAGAGGAAGATAAAGTTATGGAGAAAAAGAGGACGAGAGAAGCTTCAAATAGAGGATTAGCAGAGATCATTAGAGAAAACAAGCAAGGTTAGACTGGAGAACTCCGGGTTATATGGTGAGAGAAGAGCCTCAAAAAGATCAATTAAGAAGAAGGGCAGGAAACAGAGCGTAGAAATCGAAGAGAAACTAAGGAAGGAAAAGACAGGGGAGTTAGCGATAAAGTGTTACAAATAGTTGGAAGAAAGAGGAAAGAGGGCTGTAGAATTAACGTGATGGGAAGGAGAAACGAAAGAGTTTCTTAGAGATTGAGAGATAGATGAAGGAGAAAACATAGATTATGAATAATAGGGAAAACGCAGTAAAGAAAGGCAGGTAATAGATAGATTGGGGAGGATAGGAGAATCAAGATGCAATGAATTGTATAAGGTTATAAAAAGAGAAGGATTGCCGAATCATATGGACAGATAATGGGGGGGAGAGAGAAGATTCCGACCAGAATATCTAGATGAAGATTGGAAAATGATGTAGTAGAATAAATGTGTTGGGAGAAGGATGAGAAGACAAAATGCAGAGAACGTGAATGGGTGGAGGATACATGGGAGCATGTATGGAATGGTTGTATGACAGGAAAGGACGGAAGGATAGGATGGCCAGAGAATATCAAAAAAACTCTATGGGAGGAGGAACTGGGAGAAGGATGGATGAAGGAGGTCGAAAAAACTAGAGTAGTTTAATAAGAGGAATGAAGGAGAGTGGGGAAGAGAAATTAAAGAGCATTAGTTGGATATAATGGAGATGTAAAGGAACGTAGGTTATGTAAACCCTAAGGGGACACATTATAAATAAAGGGGAATGAAGTTTTCATCGATTGTATAATAAAAATTTTGACATTCTTAAGGTATTAGAAAAATTGAAAATAAAACTTTGAAATGAAAGTGAAATAATTTAATAATTGCATTCGAAAAAAATTATTACAAATAACAGTTATCACTTTTATGAAGTTAATTCGCAAAAATTGAGTTTAATGAAATTTAGTATAATAACTGACAGTAATTATATTATTTTTGTTAAAGTAAACTTGCATTAGTAATTAACCAAGGAACGATAGTAAGTAACAGTACTAAGCTATTGTACTTCAAGTGTTTTTAATTTTTAATGTTTCGTATAAATATGATTAAATTTACATTGAGGTTATGTTACAAATTATATCTTCCTTTCCTTTTAGCTATCAGAAAATTAACATTGAAAGAATTTGTTCATTATATATCATAAATCAACACTTAAAAAAGTTATAAAATTAATTATACTTCTTTATACAGAATGCAAATTTTTTAAATAAAAATTTAAGAGAAGGAAATCTCTGGAAACAATTTAAAATGTGTTCCTTGCTCTGCTTGATATTGGTGGTCAATAGCATCATATCATAAATAAGATGAAATAATCATGAAAATCTTTTATATATATA